>JANPWX010000042.1:0-69528 GCA_024734555.1 Trochalopteron elliotii
CCGCCGCGCAGCTCCCACCGCCCTCGGCCCCGCCGCCGGTAACGGATTCCGGGCGGGCCCGGCCGCTGCCGAGCTCCCAGATCCCGTCCAAAAGCCGCATTGAGGCCTCTTAATGTGTCTATTAATAAAAGTAATCAAGGCCTAAAGGGCTTTTTCTTTTCCTTTTTTAAAATTTATTTATTTCGGGGGGGGTGTGTTTTTTTGTTTTGTTTTGTTTTGTTTTGTTTGGGGTTTTTTTTGTCTGTTTGTTTTGAGAAAGCTCCACGCGTGTGTATTCACACACCTCCACTAATGAGCATTCCAAATTTTCCCCGGTGAGTTGGCAGAGCTCTTGATTTAAACTACCCACCGAGAGACCCAGCACATCTGAAATCTGCTCCTCCGGGGCAGCCACCGGGATAGCTGGATCCAAACTCTGCATCCAGCCCCTGAACTTATTTTCACACTTCGACCAAAATCTTGGCTTGTGCCACGCCGTGTACTGCGACTTCTCGTGTGTGATGCGATACAGGCGGGAGGGCTTGGAAAAGGCTTCTGTCTTTTCTGTCCGCCTGTCCGGTTGACCCGCGGGGTCTATCCCGAAGGAATAGGTCCTGTGGGGGCTTGGAAACGCTGGCTTGTAGGCGGTGCGGTCCCGCACGCCGGTGAGTTACAACCAGTTTCCAGCTGTGAGTGCTGAATTCACGGCTTTGCCCGGCACCGGCTACCTTGGCAAGCCCTGAACTTGTGGGTTTCTGAGCACCCGTGTCAGCCACAGGGGCTCCTTCTTGATGAAAGTTCGTCTGACTGAAAAAAGAAAAAAGGAAAAAGAGATAAAAGCAGAGGCAGAGTTGCAGACCAGCCGGGGGCTGCAGGTGTCCGCGCTCAGGACGTCCCGTGGGAAACCGCTCGTCTCGTATGGGAACAAAAAAGGTGCCCAAGCCGCCGCCGAAGTGGAGGTTGCGTGGGAAGTACGTGCGGGAGATGCTCTTCCACCTGGTGCTTGTTTGTTTTAGTGGAATACGATGCGTACTAAAACAAGAACTCAGTGTCCGCGACATAAACCCCCGCTCTGCATCTGGGCGGGACGTTCAGTGCCCTGAGCGGGGCAGGGAGGACACGGGGGGACACGGGGGGACCCCGCGGGTGCCCAGCTCTCGCTGCCCTGCGCGGTGCAGGGCTGCTTTGCATTCCTGGCTTGTCTCGTTCCCCATCCCCATCTCAGACATCAGTGTTCCCCATCAGTGTCAAGCTTCTCCTGTGCAGGCGCGGGGCTCCGTCCTGCCCGGGGGCCCCGCAGGTCCCGCAGCGCAGCCCCAGCACCGGCCGGGAGCGGCCGAGGGCCGGCAGAGACACTTGGGGCCGGGAGAGATCCCGCCCGAGGAGGGGGCTGTAGTTACAAACTTTCCTAAACTTTCCTCTGCACCTCACCGCTGTCCGTACCGGAATGGGGAAGAAGCGAGAAGAAAACAAAATCATGTCTTCAAAAGCAAAAGTTTGTTTCTAAGGCAAAACAGTATATAAAAAATCAGTATATAATTTACCACGAGTTCTGTTCGACACTTTTCGGTACTACTGAGATATTTTTGGTTTCTCGTTCAGGCATTCAATTTTGTGAGTTATTCCATTTTAACTTGCTCCTAGACAGCCCGATCCCGCCGACCAGCGTAAATTTGCTTTGCATCTCACGAAGAGTTTTTTCTGGGCAACGGAGAGAAAGTTGTCTCTATTTTCCAGTGCCCCCTGACCTGGCTTGGGCAGAGCCTGGAACGAAGTTAACTCCACTGGGGGTCAGCTCCCTCTCCTCTCTTTGCTCCATGGTCGGGTCGGTTTGTTGTTTTTTTTTTTGTTTTTTTTGTTTTTTTTTTGGGGGGGGTGTTTGTTTTTAAGTTGTTTGTTGTTAGGTTTGGTTTGTTATGTTTTGTTATTTAAATTTTGTGTATGTGCGTGTGTCCACTCTTGTCCATCCTTTGGGAAAATTTGAGTTTGCAAAAGAGCAGAGGGTTTTTCAGAGTGATTCTGCATCCCCCCACAAGCCCGTCCATCCACCCGAGTTATCTTTCTCCTGCTGACCTGCATGAGGCACGAAGAGTTCGCAGTGAACGAGACCTATCAACTCCCAAATAACCCTCCAAGGTTCTAAAATTTAGCGACTAAATATTAGCACATGGAAATGTCATTGAGGACACTAATTAATACGCATTTCATTTTAAAACATGCATATTTTTTTTTCGAGGACCTCAAGCACATAATTGCTAGTTGCGGCATCCTGGAATACGAATATAAGTATCCAGCTTTGAAACGCATAACCTCACTGAGTTCCTTCATTTGCTAATGTGTTCCCAAATATTCAAGCTCACAGGGATGTGCACGGTGTGGAAGTCATACAGAGTATAATAAAACAGAACTCCTAAAGCGAAATTAAGCGGTTTTTCTGGATGTTCCAGGCCTCCGAAGCCCGGGGTTGTTTTTTTATACATGCATAATGTATGTCACACATAGACATTCTTAAACTCTATGTGTGATTCCATCGGCTTCCCGCTCCGTTACTTTGCTTCCATCCAACAACTTTTTCCATAGATTAGTTCCGAACTAAGAGTGCTTTTACAGACTAATTTTTCTTTCTTTCTTTCTTTCTTTACTCCCTGAGACGGAAACAAAACAGGGACAAGGGTTTTTTTCGGAGTTTTAGAAAACATCACCTCGGTGCAGGGCACAGATGAGGGAATACCTGGCCAGAGGTGCTGCCTTTCCCCGCGTCGCTTGCCAGGCCATTCCCCTGGGGCAATGCAGGTCTCTCATCGCTTGTCCGTCTCTTTTAGCCGCAGGAGCCCCGGCAAAGGTCAGGCCGCTGCGGGGAGTCCCTGCTCGGGGCGCACCCAGCTCCGAGGGCGAGCAGCGCTCTGCGGGGCCACAGCGATCGTGCTGCTCTGTCAAGCCCTTCACAGCCGCCAGATCTCTCCGCCAGCACCCAGACGCAGCGGTCGCTGTCAGGGAAGGGCTGGAATAGCCGCTGCCAGCAGAGGAGCACGAGCGCCCTGCCCGGGCAGGGCTTGTCTCCGGACCGGGCACGGAGCGGGGCTGCGGCACGGAGGGAGCCCGGGGAGCTGCGGGACCCGGTTCCTCTCTCCTCTTTCCGGCCGTGAAGGCTGCAAGAGCAGCAGCCGGGAATGGAAAGTGACCCTCTCTCCCGACTCCTGCCAGGTCTGCGCTGTTTGATGCTGCGATCCAACGAAAGTCTGAACTTGAGCGATAATTTTCTCCATATGGGCAAGAGAGCGCGCACACGGCGGTTCTTTCCACAAATCACCTACCTCCGATTGGTTTCCACTTTCCACAAACAGTTACAGGGGGAATAAATAAAATAAAAATGAAAAGAAAGGAAGGGGGGGGAAAAAAGATGCTATGGTAAAGAAAGTGTTTTTTTGACCGCAGGTCGGAAAATGCAACCGGTGCCCCACCGCGCACCGGCTAGGGGCGGGCGCGCTGCTGCCCGCAGGCTCCGTCCCAGAGCTGCGGGTGTCTCGGAGAGGGAATGTTCCCCATCGTTAAAGGCAGCGGATGGTGGAAGCAGAGCAGGAGCCTGGACCTCCCTGTGGGAAGAAGTGCGTGCGGCTGCGAGGGGTCTGCTCCGCAGGCAGTGCCGATGCAGAGCCTCGCTGCTGAAAATCTGTTCTGCAGCTTCCCCGCGCCCCGGCGCAGCGCAGCCATGGCGAGCACAGCGCTGGCCGCAGCTTCCCGCAGCTTCCCGCACAGGCAGAGCGGGCTGCGGAGACACCGAGGCGGGCAAGGGCAGGGTGGTGGCGGAGGGGGCCGGCGGCAGGGCAGAAAGGCCCCCTGGTCTCCGCTTCCCACCTCCCCGGGAGGTTAGCAGGGGTGGCCTGCTCTCCCCTTTCGCTGTATTTCAGAAAAAGGGAGCGAGGAAGGAAGATGATAATCTTGAGGAGGGTTTGGGAAAGTCTGCAGCCGGCCCGCGGTTTGACATTGCGGAGAGGAGCCGAGGGAAGTAGTAGGCGACCCTCGGGGGGCAACGGGGACCCTCGCAGTCAGTGTAATGTATTTAATATACATTTTTTTAAGGTTTCAGTGAAACTAGCAGATTTATTTGCTGTTCGCTCCTTCCAGCCCAAGGAACAGCCCCGCGCATCCGCAGGCGGGGATGCGTCCGGAGGTGGCCGATGGCACCTCGCTTGCTTGTGTCCCGACAGGACTGAATTGCTCCGCGAAGAGATCTTCCCAACCTAGGGCGCTTCCTTACAAACGACCAAACACGATGTGTTTGTTTGTTTGTTTGTTTGTTTGATTGATTGATTGATTGCTTTTAAAAGAGTTGCGCTGTTTTTCTGCTCGCAATCTGACCGCGGGCAGAAAAACCTGCTCCCGGCGATCACCACCGTGACGTTGAGTCAAGGAAATACTACAGGTGTTACTGCGGTGTTCGGGAATTAATTCTCCTTCCTTTCCCCCTCCTCCTTCCCCGAGTTATTTCCTAGCCTGCCCAGATAGCTGGGAAAGGGTCCCATATACCCCGGAGCTGTAAATTGAGCGCTGAAATACTTGATCTCACTGATCTTTGGAGAATTAAATCTGGCCTCATTTTACAGGAGGAAGCGAAGTCAATCTCGGAGGTTTTGCGAAGAAAGGCTGTTATTTCTTAGAGGATAGGCGTTTAAGTTGTTAAATATTAGTTTTTAATTACGTATTGTTCTTTTAAAAAATAATATTTATACTTAGGTCTGTGAAGGTATTCAATTGAATTTTCAAGCCATCAGCTAACCATTCTTTACACGCCTGATGGAAAATAGCCCATTGTACCAGCGCCCGGCTATGTTTCATCAGCAGACGGCCCTTAAAGTGTTCCCCATTGTCCCCCGAGCCCTCGGCGAGGCCGCCGGGCAGCACCGGGCCCGGGGCTTCGCACGCCCCGCGGGTGCGGACCGCGCCGCACGGTGACCTCGGGGGGACATCTCTGTCCCAAACCTGAGCTGGGGGCACGGCAGGGAGCAGGACACGCTCTGGCACAGTCGGGCAAAGCCATAGAGCGAAGAAACTGAAGAGCAAGAACTAGTGATAATGAATAAAAAAATCGGGATTAAGCGTACCCGCCATCCCCGCGGTGGCTTACGAGCTGTCCCCACCAAGTCCCCGAGGCCCTCCGGGCACCCCGAGATAGGGACCTGGTGGCAGGGTGGCTGCGGATGCTCCAGCCCTTGTGGGGCGTCGTGTGCGGCCGAGCTGGAGCCCGGCCCGGCTACGGGGCCGCGGTTGGGTGAACAAGGCTGGACTGTCTGCACATCTGGAGGGGATCCCCCCGGAACAGCCCCTCATCCCCCGCAGCACCTCCCGCTCCGCTCCCCGGCACCCCCAGCCCTGTCCGGGGTACAGAAACACCGCGGCCGCTTGGCCGCCTGCAAACACCCTCAACAGGAGGCCTTGCCCCACCATCAGAAGAGGCAAAATTCTCTATTTGAACTCCCTCCGGCCTCACCATCCCCCGGGCCCGGGCCCTGCCCGCCTCTGCAGAGCCCCAGGGCCTCGGGAACGGGGAACCCGGGGGAACCCGGGGGAACCCGGGGTGTCCTGCAGCAGGGCAGGAGGTCCGGCCATACAGGTAAAAACGCTTTAAAACAGCGGGGCAGGCACCACGCACTGGAGTGCCCTGGGCTGGAAGTCAAGTTTGTGGCTGGGAGAAGTGAGGGACTTAATTCAGTGTGTAAATATTTCTGCTCTCCATAAACTTGCGGAGTGGACTAAAACTGAGCATATGCGGTTCAGCATCTGTTGATCTGGACGCATCTCGCAGACGAATATTGACTTTTCACCTCCCGATCCTAAATGGGAAATAAAAAGAGGTTGGTGTCCTCTATTGTGTTTGCAATTGCCTATCCCAGGATTAAAGAGATCTCCATTTTACTGGCTGTCTTTCATTTAACTGTTTGGAGACCAGAGATGGAAAATATTTGCCGAGAAGAAAAGAATAGCTGCATGGGATCATTTGCAATTCAGTGTGAAAATATTCTACCAAACCCATTTCTATCCCAGTGCAGTTGAAATAATAATAAAAAAAATAGGGCATAGCCGTCAACAGCCCATTCCACTCTGCTGGACAGCATGGAAAGTTTTAGGCAACAAAATTCCTAATGGGAGACAGCAGCAAACAGCACAATCATGTTCTGAATAAATTGTGAGGCAGCTTTAATTGCTAGAAATGCTAGTATTAGCTAAAATATTACAGTTTTGGTAAACGGAAGACTTTCAAACTACGGTGAAGCCTGTATGGACGGACTCCAGCAGAAGCTTCAGCTTCAGGTGGCACACATGGAATTGCAGAGGAATGAGCACTTGGAAGGAAGTCAGGATAAAGGCAGAGCCGTCCAAAGTAGCATTCAGGGTGTGTGCTCGAGAGAAGCAAATCCAGAAACAACCGCTTTTCAAACTGACAGAGAAACGAGCATCATTTATGTTCAAATACCATTTCACTATCGCTCCTACCACGGGCGGGACATTTCACATAAAAATACGCTTTGCAAACCGTGAGTGGAACTGGCCACCCTCGAATAGCCCACAGAGCGTTGGTTTAGTTGGTGTGGAGAGCTCTGTCCAGCGCCGGGGGCAGATCAATCCCTTCTCCCCGAGCTGCCCGGGCCGCTGGTTGTGCCCGCCCCGGTCCCGGGGAGCCGCGGCCGGACAGTGCCCACTGGTGGCTGGCCTCGCTTGGAGCAGAGGATGTAAAGAATCCCTGATGGGCAGGAAATTCCTTGGAAACGCAATGTTTGTCTTGTCCAGATCTGGTTCTTGCTTGCTTTGGGCACCCCAAACAGGTCGAGGAGAGAGAAAGGAGGGAATTACTGGCAGCTGTGTGTCCACTCTGCGTTAGAGCTTCATATGAACATCCAGGACACTTGAAGAACCCCAGCTCTCATGAATCTCATCTCTGCACTGGTCACTGCTGTCATGCACAGTTCAGTGGAACTCTGATACTTTGGCATCTAAAAGCCTCCCTGGAGAAGGGTTTGGTTATGGATAACTTGTTTGCTTTGCAACAATATTCAGTGTACCACGTCATGGACTAAGGATCAATTGTGCCAGGCCCTTCTTCAGTGCACCGATAACAATCCTTGGCACAGTACTCTCAATAAGAGGGCAAAGCAAGTGTCTGTGCCTCGAAAAAAGCCAGAAAAAAAGGAATCAATGTTACAGTAAATAATAGGTAAGAAATGGTGAAGCTGAGGACAAAAGGACACTCCTAATTCCAGTGCACTGATTATGAACTGTTTTCTACTCCGGATAAAGCCAGTGGTATAATCTCTCTTGGTACTCAGAGTGCAAAATGAAACCACATTGCATGATGATATAGTGATTGTATATAGCTCTCAAACAGTATTTCTCATCTTATTTTTTTTTCTACAGCCTGAAACATGTGCATTTTCACACAGTATTGCACATTATCCAGTACAGAGGCAGAACCACCAAGAAGGTCAAACAGCAAATCACAGGAGGAGCTGTAGAAGCAGGATGTGCAGCCACAGTGAAGGTGTTTTCTGAATGCAGTTTAGGAATTACATTGCAACACTTACTCTCTGAGCTTCTGCACCTCTGTGAAAAATCCTTTGTTAATACTTCCTATAGAAAATCTTTCATACTTAGAACAATTAAATATTTACCAAGTCATAAAAAAACGGCCACATGAGCTCAGAGGAGAGAGCTTGCCATTAAATTCCTTTTCTGACCATGATGCTTTACAACCTGTATCTGCAGTCAAAATGAAGAAAGAAAACTGACACCTCAGAGGAAATCAGTCACATCAGATGATACACAGATGTATTTAGATTGGTGCCTCGATTTTTCCAGCTTTTCCACCAGACACTGATTCCTCATTTGTTATCCTTAGGCTGGAGAGTCTCAGAGAGGGCGTGAGGAACTGCAGCTTCCTCCTCCACCGTAATCAAAACCTGTCAGTAGCCAGGGAAGCTCAGTGACATGAATGAAACCACCCCAAGCCATCCTTCCTCTCCGGTTGTATCCGACTGGAGACTGCGCCCGGGGCCGGGATGGGCTCCGCCTCCAGCCCCGAGCGCGGCTCCTGCTGTCAGAGTCTTTCGGGGAAGATGCAGAGTGTCATCATTTCCGAGCAAACTGTTCCCTTAAGGCTTTCTCTTGGGCAACTTTCCTCAGCCATAAACTTGTCCTGCAATTCAGAAAAAACCAGAAGCATTAGCAGCTACCAAACATCTACAACACAGGCAGTCAGAACAGGATAAATGACTGGTCAGGCCCCTGCTGTGCAAATACTTTCAGATAGGTAAAGCAGTGCCATGTAACCTTCAAAAAGTTCATTAAAAGCCCCCCTGGAGCTGTGTTTTTTACCCACAGCAGTCAGTTTTCAGGTCACTCACCATGTAACCTGCCGGGGATTGCTGGGCACCAGCTGTATTATTTGGCATTATTCTTTGCATTACTGTTGTGCCAGGAAAGCAGACTCGTGGCAAGAGACAGAAATGCAGAATAAAATGATGGTCCCCACCCCAGAGCACTTCCAGTCTTAATCTAAGATGAGAAAAAGGGAAAAAAAAATATGAAAAGGAAAAGAAAACAGCAGGTGGAGACAAGGAAGGGGAAAGAAAGGATGAGACAGGACTGATTAGTGTGATACTGAGCAGCCTCAACACAACAGCTGCTATCTGGCATCAAATTCTCCACATAAGTGATGGCTGGATGGGGCCTGTAGGGAACTTGCCAGCACATTTTACCACATGAGCCATACGTTCTGTGTCACAACTGCCAAAAGCGCTCTGGGGTTGTAAGGATGGTTTGTGGTTGTGGCTTGGCAAGAAGTATAAGGAGGCAAGAGTGTGTGTCTTTCAACTGTACTGATATGCCAAGAATAAAGGAAAAAAAAATACAGTGAGGCTCTCAAACTCAGTCCTCGTGACACTATCATGAAAAGAAATGTTTGTTTATAACAAGAGAGCAAATTTGTGAATCACAAAACCTAAGTGGCAGCTTCCAGTGATGTGTAAGAATCAGTCTGAAAGTCTTCTTCCCTCCACTGTGTATTCAGGCTGCAATTGCAGGCAAAATCACCTCTGTGTGTGCTGACTAGCAGCCCACACAGTGCTTGGCAAGTCTGATTTTTGAGGGAAGGCTGAGATTTGGGACCTCCTGGTTCCTGCAAGGAGCTGCCAGATGTTCACAGGAGGTTGTCTCACTGCGAGGGTCGGAGCTGGACTGCCCCAGTTTTCTGGTTTGTTTTCTTTCTCTTTTTCTTGCATGTATCTGGCACAATCCACACCTCAGTTTTGAAACCTTGACCCATATTAGGTTATACTTCTAGTTAAAAACTCATTCGTGTCAGCTTGAAAACCACATACTTCAAAATATAATGTACTTTTACATTCTTTTGCTCCCCCCACACCCCATGGCCTCTAATTTAGTAGGGATTTAAGAGCATCATGTGCTTGAACTTTGAGCTGCTCCCAGGCATCTAAAAAAAGTAATTGGAGTATTTAGGTTTTAAATGGATTCTCTCTTCAATCTAACTGGTATCACACATCAGAAATGTCAGTCCGAGTGGTTGAAGAGAGATTAGAAATTCTCCTAAACAGTCTGGTAATTAAATCATTTATACACATACATATTTGTTTGAAGAAGCCCTGGCTGCCCCAGGCCTCATCTCCTCTGTGCTCTCACCACCTCAGAGTGTGGGGTTTGAACACCCATCCTGCCTGAGGGCAGTGGGTGTCAGCCCTGCTATTGGCTGTTCACTAGGGATTTCTCAGGACTGTTCCCTGAAGGAACACTTCTTTCTCAACAGAAACTCACAAGTCTGACTCTAGACAGCAGCTGATGGAATTAGACACTAAAAAACCCTTCAGGATTTATGACTTTGTCTTTTTATTCCTTTCATACAGCACCTAGTGCCTATCAGCCATTACAAACAGGAATATGGTAAGCAATGGCGAAACTCTGCTTCAAGTTCAGACCTGAGAGCTGTTGTTATAATTAAGCCATATTAGTTACTTACCTTTTCAGTTCCTTTTTTAAGGCCAAAAAGTTTTTATCTTCTCTGAAAAGAAGCACAAGCAGGAGCAGGAATGGTCCTGCTTCATGTGGGATAATGGCTGGTACCAATACACAAAGTGGCTGAGGATGCACTTGCCTCTGCCCCTTGAGTGTCCCCTGCCTCTGGACAGGTTATCACTGCAAGGAGATTGCAGAAATTCTAGAATCACCTATTAATCTCAAAATAGGGCACACTTAAAATAGACTGCACTGGTTATGAGCAGCCCAAACGACATCTTTAATGTTCTTACCTATCAGCTTTGTTTTCTTTCTTTAATTTGCTTACAGAGGAGCTGATTCATGTACGTGCTCACCTTCTGTTAGTGTTGATTTGGAGAGCTCTGTGCTGGGACAATCTTGACACACTGAGATATGCCCTTTTCCTACTCCTTTCTTTCCAAAACGTACCAAAAATTCAAAGAGGCAATGCAAAAGTTTTCACATATTGTCATCGCACTCAGTCACATGGAAGTGGCAACAGCAGCTCTTTTGCTAACTGCACCCTTCTCATTAGAGTAATTGCAATAACTCAGAAATACACAGCCTCAACTATAACAAAGGATAATGAGATTTTATGGTCACCAGCAGTGAATCACATCATAGCAGCTAAACCTTAGCAAACATTTTATCTTAAAAACATGACAGAACTCTTCTACTTTGTCACTGTGTTCATCCAGTGCCCCTTCTGAACATGCCAGAATGAGATGCTAAACCTAAACAATGACATCTCCTGGGTGGATTTTACACTCTGCAAGATCAGTTTCTTTGTGCTTGGGAAGGAGTGACTCACAGCAGCCCAGTAACCAGAGGTAACAATGCAATACACACAGTGACTCCAGCAGCTTTCCCAAAGGCACTTGTTCCACACCCTCTTCCACAAAGCACAGAGCAGCCACGTGCTCCTGAGCAGATTCCAGGTGTTTCATATAAAACACAGAGGTTCACAGTTAGCACGTCTCAGCCACCTGGGCTTGTGGCATGCACATCATCATGGAAGAAATACCCTGCACTTCAGTGGCAGTTTTAAAATCATGTTAATATTTTTTATTTATTCCCCTCCCTTGTCCTGAGCTTATAGCACCAAAGTAGCTGTACCTGTGAATCCCAAGACCCAAGTGGCAGGGCATGTCAAATCATCTGTCTGTCAAGTTCCTGCAGCCTTTACATTTGCTGCTTTATTTTGTCTTTCTGAAAATGCTCTTCAATTAATTGAATTATTTTCAGTTATAAATCTAGGATGGAAAAATTAAATATAAGGCAGATCTGGCTCTCCATCCTTCAAGTAATACCCATATGCACATTCCTTCCTCTTTCCAATCCCTGTTTGTTCATAATTCTGCTGGATTTAAAGCAAAGGACCTTGCATGTGGTAGCAGCACTCAACTGGTCACGATTCAAGGCAGCTGCAGATTTTCAAATTAAATACAAAGTGGAAGTCTTTAAAACAAACAGAGATGCTTGGACTTGTAAGGCCAGTGTTTGAGATTCCTTAAATATACACAACAGCTCATTCTTTCTGCTTCAGAAGCTCAGTGGAGGAAGCAGGGCTTGTCATTTAGTAGAGTAATTACAATGATTCATTATTATGATTAATAATTATAATCATATAATCACAGTAATGATTAATAATTATAGTCATTACTATTTATATTAGAAGAGATCCTAGAGGCCCCAGTCAGAATAGTGGGCTCCATTGTGCTTCTTAAGGTAAGGACAGATGATTAAGGGCATCCTAAGGACTTGGGGACTATGGTGAAGGACCCAAATCCTACAGATTTGGGCACTGCTTGGTGCCATGTTCACAGTGTGGTGGGGCAGCACAAGGGGTGTGAGTGGAGATGTGCCATCCTCTCAGGAACGGGGTGGCAGGAGGCAGGTGAGGCTTTGGGGAATGCCAGTGAGACAGTGACAGGGGACACATGAAGTGATAGTCACAGTTGGCACCTGCAGTGGCAGTGTTTGCAAAACCACTCTGTGCTTCTCTGCATGCCCTGGTGCTCCACTTTGTGACAAGCCTGTGTTTGGGGGAGAAGGGCTGCTGTGACAAGCATTGCCTAATTCTGTGGTCTCCAAACCATCAGCTCACTCACCTCACGTGAATGCACTCCTCCAGGTGTTTTCCTGCCCTGCTTGTGAGGGACTTGCCCCATTCTCCCCTCTCCCCTCCAGCATCCTCCTCTTGTCTACAAAGAATCATGGAATGGTTTGGGTTGGATGGGACCTTAAAGTTCATCTCATTCCAATCCCCTGCCATGGAAAGGGACATCTTCCACCAGACCAGGTTTCTCCAAGCCATGTCCAACCTGTCCTGGAACACTTCCAGGAACAGGGCATCTACAGCTTCTCTGGGAAACCTGCACCAGCCTCTCAACACCTGACAGTAAATAATTTCTTCCTAATATTTAACCCAAATTTACCTCTTTTCAATTTGAAGCTGTTCTCCCTGGTCCTATCATTACATGCCCTTTTAAATAGTCCTCCTCCAATTCTCTCATAGCTTCTCTTTCAACTTTGATTTAAACTTGGGGACTTTGAGATGTAAAAATGCCACCTATACCTGGTTAAACATTAATTGTATCATACATTACCAAGCAGAGGACAACACTATCTTGTCTGCCCAGCACTGCCTGCAGTAATTGTGGAGCCCACGACCCTCTGTAGCATATTTTGTCCATTCCTGGAGTTTGCTCTCTGCAGCAGTTAAGCACAGTGCATGTTAATGAAATAGTCTAATACTGCATGCTCAGAAGCCTCCAGAAGCCAAGGTACTACCAAAATTAATGGTCTAAAGATAAGTGTGTATAAACCTTTGACAGATAAAGCCCTTGGCCTCTTGTTCTGTCTGTACATAAATTGCTGCTTTCTTGACACCTCCTTATACGTGTTTGAAGATGTAAAAGAGCTCTGCATTCAGTGCTGTGGTTTCTCTGTTCTTCTCCAGGCTGTTCCTAAACTCAAATTTCTCTATTCCTCCAGTCTAGTCTCAAATTTCTTGGTTAACCAATAAAAGCTATTTCCATTGTTCTATTTAGGGACTACAGGATACATTCAACTCCTCATTTGTGAGCCAGGTCAACTTAAAGGGCTTTAAAGATGTCTATACCATCTCCAGTCATAGCAGACAGGAACAGAGTCCTTTTGTAAAGTGTGTGAAAACCCTTAACTTCAAAACCCTGGGGAATATAAAAAATGGTGATGCTTTATACATCTTCCCCTAACTCCCCCAGGGAGGGGAATGCACAGGTCATGATACTGTTATTATCAAACACTGAAAAGTCAATCTCTTTTTGCACAGGCTGATCTGCTGCAAACTTCATTAGGCAAGTTGATGAAATTATATGTGGCACTTGCTCCATGACACAGTGGAGAAGGACAAACCAGGAGCAGCCCTGGAAGTGTCTTTGTTCTTTCAGAAAAGCAAGAAAAGGGACCAGCTGATGCTCAGGTACAGATGTCCTCCTATCTGCAGGACACTGATGCTGTTGCACAGTGTGATGCAACTTCCAGGGGATTATTTTGGCACTGCAAAGTTTTACATCCCTAGGGATCCTCAGCAAAAACATCCACAGAAAAAGAATCAGAGACTGAAAAACAAAGTTTGGAAATGACAAAGTTAAAGCCTTCTGATCCTCCCTGTATACATGATCACATGTGTGTGTCAAACAGGGAACAGGGTGGGGCTGGATGCTCCAAGTGAGTGAGTTATGGTGGAGCCTTGTCTGATTCACTCCAAAGGTTGGATGGCATGCACTCCACGAGACATGTGGCTGCACAGCAAACAATGAGCATAAAAATAAAACCTGAACAGCTGCCTCATTTGCTGAGCACATCCATCTTGTACATTGAGCAAGCCTGGGTTCCAGTGTGGAGAAAAAAACCCTCATCTGATGGTATTAGCTATATATATGCACACTGCATGTGGACACATCAATATCGGATGCTTTATAAGGCTGGGATATGTCCTGGACTCCAGACAGATATAAGAAGAAAAGACATCTTGGAGAATATTGAATTTTTGGCAACATGTGTTGGCTCAAAGGAGTTGTAAAGGAAGTAAATTAAATAGTACTAAGAATGTGTATATTTTTAGCACTTTTTTCCTATACATGGATCCCAAAACACCTCTCAAAAAATTAAGCTTCACAACACTGCTGTGATCTAAGTAACAAGCATCACTTTTTTCCTAATGTACGAAGTGAATGAGAAAAGGACAAATTAATTTAACCAGACCATCAAGAGCAAGAAAGTCTGAATTTTAGGCTCAGATTTTAACTCTTAGCCAAACTGTCTTCTGTGAAAACATACAGGGAACCTATTGATTTTCGTGCTTCCTTGCTCTTCTCCAACAATCCAGCACAATGTTCAGGCATATGGTTAACTTAAGGCCATTGACTGTTGGCTTATGTTTCTGAAAAAACCTTTTGGCATGGAGTACACACAATCTTGAGGAAAATAAAGAAGTAGGTTTATAAGAGCATTGGTCATTTTACCAACTGTGCCTAGAATTTCCTGGACGTTATAAATGTTCAGCTGAATCCCCAGTGTCAGATTGTATTAAAAGACTGTCCTCAGAAAGGAACATTCCAAATTTCCACGAGCTTTGCCAGTTTCCAATGATTTGATGTTTATTTGAGCTATTGTACAAAGTTTTCTGTTGAGTCAGATCATTCAGGACTAGCTGCTGGGACCACAGAGTGTCAGCAGAACATAATTCATCTGTGGCTGATGACAGCACTGTTTACTGGATAGGTAATGCTTCTTCAGGCAGAGATGCCACCAGGAAACTTGGTGGGGTTTATTTCCTGTTAAAACAGAAATCAAGCATTCTGTTGCCCAGTTGTTTGCTTGTTGGATGTCTTTAGGAGGTGGAGAAATACCTGTAGCATCTTTCTGGGGTGAAAGAGGGAAGCAGTATCATGATTTTAAAGAACGTCCTGGGCATGCTCTTTTCTGTATCATCCGTGCTGCCTTGAGTCTTTTGTTGGCTTTTTGTCTTTTTTTTTATCTTTATGCTTCCCACATGCACAGACACACCTGCTGAACCTCTGCCTTTTCAGTCTATTCCTAAGGGAATTCCCTCAGACTGCATAAAGTAGCAAGCTCTTTTTCTTCCTAATAGAAGAAATACCTACCAAGATTATGCCTTGCTTTTGTGGCATGAGCTACAGTTGAATAAAACTTCCCCAGCTGCACAGTGAGACCAAGTCTTTGAGCTCACATGTGCTCTGTGAAAACAGCTCGCCCAGAAACGTAAAGCAAGAATTTTTTTCTCTTTTTTCTTTTCTTTCATTTTTTGTGACTGCTTCTCAAAAGTAGCTGTGCATGGAGCTCTAATTAGCTTTTACCTCTGTAGATGGGACATCTTGGCTTCAAGATAGAGCCTGTGTTGACTTAATTACTTAGATCTTAAGCTATGCAAGGCTCTTGGTGCTTGTGTAGTACCTGGCAGTGCTGGAACTGGACCGAAGTTCCTCAGCAAGACCTCAATGCAAATAATGAATGAAGCTGCATAAGAGGACTTTGAGTAACTCGTTCTAAACCACAAGATGTTTGGACTGCAAATAAAGAAGGATATGTGGGATATAATCTGCTGTTGAGCCTTAGCACAATTCCTGTTAACTCTGAGCCTGACACAGCCAGAACAATAGCAGGCTATAGGTTTTGTTTCTGTCCCTGACGTTTACTAAGCACTGCAAGACTAAAACATTTTGAAGGTTATATCCAATGTCTTGCAGAACGAATGACAAATGTCAACCCTTACACTCTTGCAAGATCTGAGCAGGAATAAGACAACTCTATAGACTGAGGCAAGTTTATTATTACAAATACCTTATTAAATCTAAATGGTAATGGCATTCCAATTAGCTCATTGTTAGGAATCTTTCATGTTTGACTTTCATTTAGACTGATTACGGGAATAATGCAGACCCTGTATAAGTAATTGGCACAAAATAAAAGCGTTTGAGCTGCAAAAACCCTCCTAGAGGCTGTGCTCCTTAAAAAAAAATAAATAAAAGCTTCCTATCTTTCCCAGCTCATGAGCCCTCTCTGTTCACCATAATAATGAGACAACCCATTGAGTCTCCTGTGGGCCTGGTGGTATCGGAGCTCCCTTTTTACCTACCCCTCTCTTCTCAGGAGCTGTAGGGGGGCTCCTTCTCTTTTACTCTCCACCATCCTATTCCCTGCTCCCTTCATCACAGGCCTTGGCAGTGTTTTATTGATCCTGCTCAACTGTGGATTCTTTCACACCCAGATCACAGGCTAGCCTCTGTCTCTCCCACACCCTCCTCCTCCTTCTCCTAACAGCCCTGCTGGTCTTTCCAGACGAGCAGCTGGGAACTTGCCTTTCTGTCCTGGCTCCCTGCTCCTTGGAGAGAAAAGGATTTTCCTTTTGCAGCAGAGCCCCTGTGGGCCGGACAGGGACTACTGGTGACCCCTCACTGCAGTTTTCTGCTTGCTTCCTTCAGAGGGCAGAATATGAGGAAGGACTTTTTTCAATACTTCCTGCAATCTGGGATGGAAATTTTCTCTTCTTCCCCTGGTAGAAGGAGGTCTAGAGAAAGAACATGCACTGTGGGGTCTCTCTTGCCATGAAGAGGGCCAGAGCACAGCCCTTGTAGAGCTCAGCCAGGCTGGGGGGTCCTGCCTTCTTCCCATCAGTTAAATTCCAGCAGGCCAAGGGAGCACCAAGCCTGGAGAACCTGGCTTTCAATTTTGTGTAGGCTGAGGAGGAAACATCCCATTCCAAGAGACGCTGGTTTCAGGGAAAGGCACCAAAAGCCACTGCCTGGAGCCCCAGCTCATTAGGGTAAGAGAAGGAGCAGATATCACGAGATACTTGGTGAAGCATCCATCCCTGCCAGACCTCCTTTCCTCCTCTGAGTAAGCTGGTGCCAGCCCTGGTGTGTTTCTGGGCACAGGAGCTAAGAAGTAAAATAAGCCGTGTAGGAAAGATTTCCTGCTCTGTGGTCTGGGTATGCGCATCCATTTCACCCTGCTCTGTGCCAGGGATGTCTAGGCACATCCCCAAACCTTCTGTCCCTTCCCACCCCAGTGTGGGTGAGAAGGGCCCACAGCACTGGGCTCTGGGGATGTGAGACACACTCCAGCCACTTCCCCACCACGGGGATCAAGCTGGGAGCAGGGCTCTGGCTTGCAGCTTCCTGGCAGTGTAGACACAGCATGTGTTCTCCGTCTGACGGCACGCCAGGAAAGGTCTCTGGTGTGGGAAAGGCCAGCAGCTCCTACTTAGGAGCTATTTGGCTTCTGCAGGGCTCTGCAGGGTGAGCTAGGAGTTACAAGTAAGCAGCAAGAGCAGCAGGATTTTGGGAAAAGCTGGGGAATTCAACGGGAACAGCTGTAGAAGAGCAGGAAACTGAGAGCTGGGACAAAGCAGCTGAAAGCTGGGCCAGGATCAGCCTGGCTGCTGTTAGGGGTGAACAGTGCTGCTCCTGGCACAGAGATGCTGGACTCACTGGGAAGTGGAGCAGGGCCCAGAAAGGTCATGAATCCCCATTCTTGGAGGTTCTCAAGAACTAAGATGAACAAACCCTGAGCAACCTGGTCTGAATTCAGTTTTGACTCCACTCTGAGGTGGAGCTTAGACTGCAGAGCTCCAGAAGTCCCTTTTGCCAGTAATTGCATGACTGAATATGGGTTGGGAATGCCTGTTTTGTTCTATCCTTTTGGTGAAAGCATCTTTCATTTCTGACAGTGCTGACTGAACAATATCTGCCATTGCTGGAGCTGATAAACCTGCCCATGCAGGAGGGCACTGTCCCTGGGGTGCTGGTGGTGCACAACCAGCCCACAAATCTGTAATCAGTCTGGTAATTCTTTGCATTTGGTCTCCTAGATGTCTCTCTAGGGTTGGTGACCCTTTGCCTGCTGGTGGAATACCTTTATTCACTCAGCTGGACTGGCAGGTGACTCTCCTGATGAAATTAGGGAAGATTACATGGATTTCCATAGGAGGGTTAGGAATTTCAAGTATCTCTAGGCAGTGATGCTTAGTAGACTTTTCATATTGACTGGATCATGACCTGGTACAAAACCCAGTAGTGTTCTACAACATTTGATCTACTGCAATCTAGTATAACAATCTTGTTAGAAATGAGTTACTTTAAAAGATAAAAGCAGCAAACAATGAAGCAACTGGCTCAAAAAACTGTGACAGGTGAAATGATGACAAGTAATGGGCACATACCTAAATAAAGTGTATAGTTAAGCTTGTGCTTAATTACTTTGCTGGACTGATTATGGGTACTTTCTCAAACTGAAAATGAAAATTTCTCCATAGCTGAAGCATATAAACAGACCTGTGCCAGAGATCCTGTATTGTGTGGATGAGAAATACGCCCATGGACGGCTAAGTTTTAAATTAACTCTGATTTTTATGGGACTCTTTGAACCAGAAACCACGACAGAACTTTTAATACTAAGCTGGCAGTAATTTAGGCATTGCTGTATTGTCAGGCCTATTTATCCTGCCTTTGTGCTTGTAACTGGGTTATATTTACTTGTCACATTAAAATAACCAAGAGTTCACTTTTGTGTGTTTGAGCCATTCCATGAGGTACACTCAGCTCAGAACCTTGTTATCTGTCTGCAGCAATAAAGATGAAAAATCTGCTGACATCCCCAACAAGCTGTAAACCAGGTTGTTTAACAAAGTTTGTTTTGATGCTCGGAATCACCATGTTGTCACTGTTAATTAGGAACTTTCACTTCAGGTGAAAGCTTGGATGTGTCTAAAGTGATCTGCAACAATGGATCTGGAGCTGGTAACTGGCTTAATAGCTACAAAATTCTTCTGAATAACCCTACTTACACTTCTGTCTATAAGGTTAACCAGAAGGGAAATTATAAAGAGTAAATTTTCTCTGTTTAAAACCCATAAGCCTTACAAATTATATTTACATTTAATTAAAAAGTAGACACATTAGCCAGTTTTTTAATGTACTTTTTTTTTTCTTTCAGATTCTGCAGTGGTTCAGAATTTCTCTGCAAGATATTTAATGATAATCTTTTTATAAATAATAAGATAGTTAGACAAGGTTGCCTTTAACCCCAAGTCTCGATTTATAAGTTTAATCAGTTTCCAAATACATTATTAAGGATTGTGAGCACACCAAAAAAAAAAAAAAAGAGGAAAAAAAGGAGAGAGAAGAAAGAATTGAGGTGCATTAATAATACTCAGGAGTGACACTATTCCATCCCATAGAGCTGGATGAATTCCCTGTGTAGCTCTTGAAACTGACCCTGCTTATCTGTTGCAGAATTAAATCACCTCCTTTTCTCAGCTGTATATCCATACTATACTCTTTATCACACAATATGTGCTCTGTCAACATCCTAAAATTTACATCCAGAGTGATTAGTGATTTTGGTATCTGGATTTTTTGACATGAGGCTACTCAGAAGGAGCCTAATTTGGGTTGTGTTTTTACCATGTCTTCTGCTGAGAAGCATATTTAATTTGGAAAAAATGAACAAACAAAAAAACACCAACAAGATAAAAAAAACCCCAAAACAATTGGAGGCTTCTGAATATTAGATTCCCAAAGCTTACACGAATTTCAAGCACTGGTCAGGTGTTCAGACAACTCTGTCCTCTGCATACACCAATCTGGACCCATGGTCTCCGAGGGAGCTCCAAGAAAGGACACATAAAACAAATCCCAAGGAGATCTTTTAGATTAGGAACAAAACCTTGTCCACAAGTGACAGCAGCCCACCAGGACACTGCTGTCCCTAAGCTCTGCATGGCTAAATTAGCACCATCTGAGCCAAATTAGGCTTTTTTGGGATCAAAGTAATAAAAGAGGAGAGGAGTGAGCGTATTGCTCATAACAGGCGAGTTCAAATGAGAAGGATGAGATAATCAGGCCAGAGGGAGGTGAAAGAGGGAATTCTGATGATTATAGTTATTTGGAAATCCAGTAGAGGGAGGATCCCTATGGCTGAAAAACGTTTCCACACCTAGAATTTGTGGAGGATGAGGTTTTGGTGGTGACTACTTCTTTGATGTCTTTTCTTTTCCCTGCCTTTATCTAAGCTCCACTTGAGCCTCCACCAGCAGCTTGCTCCCAGGTGAGGTTAATTCCTAGATGCTGCGAGGAGCTATCAGCTGACTTCTTAAACCACTGTTTAATTAGCAGTGATATTACATTTTCAGAATGGAAGCATGTACACAAAGGGCTGGAGTTATAAATTACACTAACAGAGGATAATCTACAGAGAGACAAGAGGAAGATGTATTAATGCAGTGCCCAGACATGCCCATGCATTGTGCTTAAAGCTGCCCCAGTAATGAGTGTGTATGTGGGATATTTAACTAAAGACTCACACAGCACAAAACAAAATGAAGCAAATAGAGGCAGGTAAAGAGGAAGGAAAAAATAAGACTTAATTCCCCAAGCCATGACATCACCTGCAAATTCTGACATCAGTAGCCTTTCACTGAAGATGAAGGTGCATTGTGCAAAAATTAGGCAGGAGGTCTCCCCATGTGCAGTGTGAAATAAAGAAATACACAATATCTCATATCAGGAGATCATAATAGATCTCATATCACAATATGAGATCTCATAGCACAGTATCTCATAGGGCAGGAGCCTGTACTGCCACCATGAACATATTTCACAATATCACAAAGTAATTTACCACAAAGTCAAATTAAAATCCTTTTTTTTTTTTTTTCTGTAGCTCCAGAGCCACTTTGGAAAAGCCTGATTAGCTGATGACTATGAAATGTATTATTACCTCCTGCAACAATGGAACCCCTTTTTAAATATCAGGTTTAGATAAACACATCAAGTAATAATCCCACCTTCCTATCCCCCAACTTCCACTTGACAAAACCAGGACAGCTCAGAGTAAAAAGCCACTTAGAGAAACAAACCAAACCTGAACAGTTAGTGTATGAAAACCAAAACTGAATGGTTTGAGCAGCTCCAGACCTGACATTGCAGCTCCTCTATGGTAAAAGGGAAGAAAGGGTGTGATGGGCTCATCAAATCTTTCTTTGCAGACTTCACAACTAGGCCAGGCATTTGTGGAAGTTTGATCACTAAGTGAAACAATGATATGTGGATATGTGGATAAGTTATTATCAAGTTGTTAGTAAATTAGGCACAAGTTAAAATATTATTAATGAGGAAAACCAGCATATTTGATGAGCAGTATTTTAACCAAATGTGTCTTCAACAGTGAAGTATTCATTGTTGATGAATACTTCATTCATAAGAATGATGAGTATTTCACAGGTTCTTGCCCTTTTCCCAGAAGAGCAAACATGGTATTATTGTGTTTTAGAGACCACAGAATCACAGGATCATTTAGGTTGGAAAAGACCTCTGAGATCATCAAGTCCAACCCATGACCCAACACCACCTTGTCAACCAGACCATGGCACTGAGTGCAACGTCCAGGCTTTCCTTAAACACCTCCAGGGATGGAGACACCACCTCCCTGGGCAGCCCATTCCAATGTCTAATCATCCTTTCTGAGAAGGAATTCTTTCTAACGTCCACCCTAAACTTCTCCTGGCACAACTTAAGACAGTGTCCTTTTGTCCTGCCGTTGGTTGCCTGGGAGGAAAGGCCAACCCTCAAGTGACTCCAGCCTCCTGTCAGGTTTCTCAGATGCCCTGAAAAAACTCACACATTTTCCTCTTTTCCCATTAACAACTTGGAGGTCCACCCATGTTTTCCACAGCAAGTCATGAAAATAACACTACCCTTATAATCTTTCCACCAGGAAAGTGAGGTTTAGTCCAAAATGTAAAAAGAGCAGTGAGCAACCTGAGTAGCTTCAGGGATCCAACTCTATTGACTCACAAAGGGTTTAGCAGAGGAACAGTGGTACATGCTGGGTGTGCAAGATGGACAACTTCCTGTGGGACTGTCCCAGGGCTGGTGTTGGTGCTGACAAAAAATGCAATTGGATAAGTGATGGATTGTAAGGAAGATCCAGATGCTCAGAGATCCATAACTGTGCTGGGCCCTGACACTTGGGGCAGTACAGGTGTAAAATGCCCAATCTTTGCAGAGGGGTTAAACAGTCCAAAGCAACTTAGCCTGGTCGAAGAGCAAGCAACAACTTCATCCAGGTGCAAACCTTGTAGCAGAAAAGATGTCATTTGGCACTCCAGAGCTGAGGCAGACCCCTCTTGACAAGTCAGTCCCCACAGAATTTGCTATCACTTACAAAAATTAATGTATTATTTAATAATTATTTATTATAATTACTATTTAATGTTAGTCTCTGAATTTCAAGCAGGGGAATTGAGGTTGTAGACAACCTGCAGGCCAATTAAATTTCAAGAGGAGCAAGATTTCAGACTTGTAGAGCTATTTCTCTTTGCTTTGCATGGAGTGTTCCTGTCTGGCTGAGTGATACGTGGAGCTAGGGTGACAGCCTGTGGCAAAACAGAAGAATTTCAATATCTTAATCCTTTTGATTTCCACTTGCTTTTGGTCTTTTCTCCACTTCCTGCTTGTCAGTCCAGACAAAAGTGGTCATGTCATTGTTGCTACCATTATCTCTGGTTTGAAGAATGGGAAATTGCCATCCTCTCTCCCTCTACATTCTCTCCCTACTCTTCTTTGTTGGTGTTTTTGGGCGCTGCATAAACTAAAAACCCATTTGACGAACTGGTGTTGCTCCTGGCTGCACAACCTGAAGGAAATAGTCTTATATGGGTCTTTGTAAGGATAACACCAGGGGATGGCTGGTGGTTCCTTTTGACTCCAAAAGAGAGGAGAAATGGGGCAGCCTCAATCTCAGTTCTGCTTTTTTTCAAGTTTTTCTTCTCATCTATTCCTTCATCAATGATATGGAACTTAGTTAAAGCCATCTCATGTCGGGATCTATTTGCCAGGGCAAAAAACATCAAAGTTAAGAGGGAGGTAGGAGCTTCTGCGCTTCTAATAACACTTCAGGCAATTTTCATTTCCAAAACGTTTTTTCTGAGTCAGGGTTTTCTTCTAGAATCATAGAATAGCCTGGGTTGGAAAGTGACCTTAATGATTGCTTAGTTCCAACCCCCTTCACGTGGACAGGGACATCTTTCACTAGATCCAGCTGATCACAGTTCCATCCAGCCTGACTTTGAACACTTCCAGGGATGGGGCAAACACTTTGAGGGATGGGGCAAATCTGCTGCTGCTTCTTTCTCCTTAGCAGTGGAGTTGTTTTTTTTTTTTTTTTAAAGTATATTTTCTTTATACTCTGCCCAAATTAATAAAATAAATTTTCTTTAAAGCGACACTAAATGAGTCACAGATGGCGTTGCCCTTTTACAGGTTGCAGAAATCACCCATTACAGTTCTTTTAATTTATCAGTGAGGGAAAATAAGACGGCCTCTTGCTCCCTTGGCAGTAATAATCAGAAACAGTCTATTTGGAGCTTAATTTATCCCAAATACGTATTGATAGTTGTAATGAAGAATATGTGACCTCTTTGGGAGTCAGCAGTGGATAGAAGGTGGATAGCTTTTATAAAACCACCTTTAATAAAAAAGAGTGTTATATTGTGTATGTTTGGTAGGGTATTTAAGCATATGGTTTCCATATCAGCAGCGAAGATGGCAAACACATGCTCCACCTTCCAAAAAAACCTTTCTTAGGCTCATCACCCGTTGCAAAAAAGAAAGCTGTGCGGGTATTTTTGTTTTGTTTTATTTATTTCGTTTTTATTTGACAGCTCTGATTATGCGGGAGAGCTGAAGTAATTTCACAAGGAATGTTAAACTTGTTTCTCGTTCGCTTTTCGTGTTGTTTTCCTGCTCGTACGAGGAGAGGTGATGGAATCTGCCCGGTGGCTCAGCCCGGTTGCTCCCCGGTCCCGGTGGGATCCCTTGGTGGGGGGATTACTCCAAGAATTAAGGATGTGCTGTGGCTCTGCAGACCCGAGCAGATGCCGGCGGGCGGCTCTGCCCTTCCCGAGGGCACATCCCCGGGTGCGGATCCTTTGTCGTTCACCCGGGCACAGCATCCCCGCTGCTCTCCGGGCCGAGCAGGTCCCGGGGCTGCCGCCGCCCTCCGGAGCGGGGCTGTCCGGCCGCTGGGTGATAAATCTCGCGGTCCCCTGGCTTTTTCGTCACTCGCCTAATCCCGTGCCCCCCTTTCATGTGCGGTAATTGCGAGCAGCTGCTGGCGCGGCCCGGCCGCGGAGCGCGCAGAGACAGAACAATGGCAACAGCTGTTTCATTTCGCCTCGGGCCAGCGCTTCCTGCTCCCTCTGCATCTGCCCTTCTGGGTCCAATTTATGCTCCGGGGTTGTTGCTGTGGGGTTTTTTTTTTTGTTTGTTTTTTTTTTTTCCTGTGAACCCGTTATCCGTTGAGGAGGGATTTGGAAGAGGACACGCTCCAGCCCCGTTCTGGCACCGGGACCCTCTGCCCATCGCCAGGGGCAAGGGGAGAGTGGGATCCTGTGCCTCTTCAAATGAAAAGAATGAAAATTATATGGGGAAAAAAACCCACCCAAAACCACCTTGAAGTAATACAAATGAGCAGAAAGCCTGAGCTGAGGTGCAAGGCGGGCACCCCCAGGAACATCCATTCCTTGTGGGAAGTGAGATGGCCAAGGTGCAGCTGGGGCTGGCTGGCCATAGAATCACAAAATCATAGAATGATTTGGGTTGAAGGGACTGTAAAAATCCCTTGGTTCCAATTCTCCTGCCATGGACAGGGACACCTTCCACTAGACCAGGTTGCTCCGAGCCCTGTCCAGCCTGGCCTGGAACACTTCCAGGGATGGGGCAGCCACAGCTTCCCTGGCTAACTTGTGCCAGGGCCTCATCACCCTCACAGTAAATAATTTCTTCCTAATATCTAATCTAAATCTACTCTCCTTCAGCATCAAGCTATTCCCCCTTGTCCTTTCACTGCATGGTCCTGTAAATAGTCCCTGCCCAGCTTTCCCAGAGCTGCTTGAGGTCAGCAGGGACCCTCACAATCTGTGCAGTCCTCAGAGAGCACAGCCTGCACTGGTGGTGGCCTTTAGGGTCCCTTTAAGCCCCTGCTCAGTCTCCTAATTCTTGGATTTCTTGGTCCCCAAACAACCATCACCTGGGCAAGGGGAAGCAAATGGTCCCAGCACTTCTGGGCAGAAAGAGGTGATTGAGGCTGGAACTCACAAGTGTTCAGGACCAGGACTGGGCCTTGTTAAACTCTGGGATTATTTAAAGGTCTGGAGCTGCTCAGGATGTTTCTTTTGAGTCAGACACACACTCAGAATCTGCAGGATCAGCCTTTCATTCTTCACCTTTTAACATGAATCCTTCCTTCCCTCCCTTCTGTTTTTTTTTTTTTTTTTTTTTTTTTTTTTTTTTCTCCCTGAGAAAGTGGCTGCATTCTTTCCTGAGTTAATTGTATCTTTCTGAGTTGGATAAGGCATATCTCATTAGAGGGGGAGAGGGATTTAATGTGAACTTCAAGCTGCCTTCTCCATGCTACAGAAAAGAAATCCCTAATCAGAACAGTATATATTTTGTATAATTGCTCTTTGACATTCCCTCTTTGCTCGCTAATTAAAGTGAAAGAAAACGGTGGTGAAATGTTCCAGTGTGTTTTTCTAGGGCAAGAAAAACTAACCCCCTCTTTTGTTTATAAATACAGGGTATTTCAAGAGCCCAGAGAATCAGTTGTTTTCACAGGCACGCTGCTGAAATTTATTATTATTTTCCTTTGGAGCCTGGCATTGAGCACATCTGCAGCTGAGGATCAGCTTCGCTGGGTGTGAATGGCACAGCTCTGTGGAGGTCACCCTGTCACCCCCAGGTGACAGCCTTGTGACAGGTGATGCTGTGTCTGCTGGGAAGCATGGAAAGGGCTGTCTCCTCCTGCACTCTATGAGAGTCTCAGGCAAATGGAGTTTAGAGTAAAATACTCAGTTCTGTTTAGTGAAATATTTTATTTTTCTTTCAAGAATGAAAATTATAGCAATAAAACGTAAGCAAAGTGCAAACAGTAGCATAGATCTGCAGCTACTGCTAATTATTTCTAGTGTTCTGGAGACTGCATCATGATTATTTTTTCCAGTATTTCTCAATAAGAAAAGGCTTGTTTCCTCATTCCATCAAGTTTGTGTATTTATTTGGGTTTTCTTTTTCCTATAAGCATGTACTTGTCAGGGGAGATGCTACCAGGGTTTCTCTCGATGGGTCACAAGGCTGACACTTGGCCATCTTTTTGACATGTGTGAGAATTCCTTTAAAAGCCTTCCACCACACAACAAACAGATGAAAATGTACTGGTTCAGCTAATGAGAATGAATTGTAATGTGCATTTCATGTGTCCCTGACTTGAGAGTTACCCGAGGTGTTAATTCATGTCCATGTGCAATGTGTATCCCCAGGCCACAGCCAGAGCTGTGCAGCACAAGGCTGTCCCTCTGTCCTGGGGATGGTGACACCTCTGTCCAGCACACCCAGCACACCCTGGGCCATGCCAGCCCCCAGGCCACGCTGCCCTGTTTGGTCACACCTTTGTTGTGATGACATCAGATGGCATCACAGCCCTCTGGAACAGACCCAGAAGGGCATTCAGAGCTGCTGGTCACACTGGGGAGCCAGGGTAACTGGCTGTTGACAGATTTATAGGTTTTAGTCCAATTAAAATGCTGTTTATTGCCTTTAGAAAGGGTCTGTTTGTTTCTAATTTTAGAAGTCCATTTGGGAAGTGACTACTTTGGCAGAAAGTTTTGAGTATGGGACCTGAAATTTTCCAATAGCACTACTGTTGTTATTAACTAATGAGTATTATTAATAATTATTTGGCCTTGGACATCATTCTTACATGGCAGGGAAGGAATTCAGGACCCAGAGAACAACAGCAAAATTACTTTTGCTGTGAAAGTGCTCAGCTTTGCTCCTCTCATCATAATTTACATCTGATTTGACCAGGACTGGATTTGTCTCCAGCTTTTCCAGACACAGCCTGTTGCTTTCCACCCTTCCTGCCACTCTTCTCAGCTTTATGATCAGCATGGCAGTAGCCATCACCTCCAGAGGTGATGTGCCAGGTCAGGAGCAGCCAGCACTGGTTTGGGACATGCAGCTGCTGTTTGAACCTGCTGCTACTTTTCCTTGCACACCTCCTCTTCTGATTGCTCAAATTTATCCATTTTATTTATTCATATTAAAGAGAGGAAGAAGTTTCAAGTTAAAAAAGTGGTACATTGGTGTAAATGATCATGTCTATCTCTGGCCAGCAGTAATGGCAACTTTAGAGAAATAAGAAGTGCAGAAATAACAAATCTTGTCTGAGAATGAAACCAGAGCTGGAATTGGGATGTATTAGTTCTGTTCACAGCTTGGTGCAGTTTTGATGTGTGACTGTGGGAAAGCCACTTGGACATCAGCTTTCCTACTATCTAGAAAACCTGGAATGAGAAATTGTTACAAAACTCAGCTATTTATTTGTGAAATACTTTCAGAGCCTTTGGTGAAAGGTACTGAATAGCTGCACGCTTCCCTGTGGTTGATTAAACACACATTGATCACAATCCACTGAAGGCAATGACATGTTTTCAGCAGGAGGAGACCCAACCCAAACACAGGATCCTCACGTTTCCAGACCTTGGAGAGGTCCATGTGCTGCACTCAGACCCCAGGCTGGCATTTGTGCAGAAAGCAGAATGAAAACCACAAGTCTCCACACAAGCCTTGAAGTCTCCAGGAGAAGACAGGGGCTTAACCCCATCTCCTGCCTGGTGGTTCTTAATCTCCTGCAGGAATGTGACATTCCACAAAAGCTCTTCTTGGGGTGATAAAGGGTCCATTGCCAGAACCCAATGAGATGTACCTTTCCAGCTTCCCTGAATCATCTGTGAAAATACTTTAGCTGGGTTCTGAAAGCATAGGAAAAAAAAAAAGATGAAAGGGAACTTGAATCAACACTATCTCCTGTGATAGCCAGGGCTTTAAAAATGCCTAAAGATCTCTTTGATTGCACACTGTTTGGGCCATATGCCATCCTTTTATTACATATCCATGTATTGGAGAGGTCACTGATGTTCTGTTGAAAATATATTTTTCCTTTGGCCAAATCCAGGGGTATTTTTAGCAGAAAAATAAAAGGCTGAAATTATTAAATTATTATTTTCTCAAATGATCCCTTCCTCCCCTGAGTAGAGAAAAGCAGATATTTTATGAGAAAATTTTGAGTTAACTAGAATATAAATATCTGCTGAGATATATTTCAAGTCAACTTTTTGCCTATGGCTATTCTTTTTGTCTAACATACAGTAACTCCCTAGGAACCTCTCTTCTGTAAACAGGATTATGACTAAAAATGTAGAAGAGAGCGAGAATGCCAGAAGGGGGAAATGTAAATTCACCATTTTCTTTTATCCTAGCCATATCACTTCATTGGGCTAATATCCAGGAGGGCTCAAGTATCAATGGATCCTGCACAGACCACACCAGATGGAAAAGATCTGAGTTGGGCAAAAAGCTCATTGCTGGAAGTTGCACTTTTGAGTGAAATAATTTCAGAAAAGTAGAGCATTAGGCAAAGGAGCACCTCCGTCCTTTGGACACGTTTTTGTGCTGTTTCAAAGGAAAAGTTATGAATCCTTTCTTGTGTTGTCATGGATGTATATTCCTTCTAGCTCTCTGAAAAACTTCCTTCTCCAGTGAGGTTGGGTCTGTGCTATCAAGGGAAGTGCCTCAGCTGCACAGAGGTGTCTGCCCTGCCCTCCCTGCAGGCTGTGGGCTGATTTTAGACCAGCTCTGCAGGGACCTGGCACCTTTTCCACATTTACATGGGCAGGAAGAAGGGGGAGGCAGCAATGATGGAGAAACAGGGTGAATCTCTTACTTTCAAGTACCTCTAACCTCCCTCTGATGAGTTATTGCTTTTACAGCTCTGGAAAAAAATTAATTAGATGATCCATGACATCAGGTTTCTTTGGGATTTCAGTGCAAGAGTCCCGTAGACTTTTAACTGGAGCTCAATGGAAAAAAATGTTCCTATGCATCAGGAAGAACAACTCTTGGGCAAGTGAATGGATTAAGTATTTTGCACTATTTGCTGTCCTGTTCTGCTGTGCTGTCACTGAGATGCCTCAGTGCCCTCTCCATAGCAGGGAATGTCAACACCAAGAGGCAAAGCAGCAACCCCCTGTTTTCCAGGGGCACAGGAAAGAACAGTTCCAGTAGCAGCAATTCACAGCCCCACCAGGAATATTGCACTCAGGTCTGGTAGGTAATGGAGCATATTTTCAGAACATCTCATGCCCAGTGGTGTTTTGGGGAGAATCCACTATCTGGGCATGGTATTGATGCAAAAAGCCTGTGTCATGCTCACGGTGAAACAGGATGAATTCTGTTCCCCACACACCCCTGACATGGGCTAAGGTCCCAAACTGAATCCCTTTGTAAGGCCCAGTGAACAAAAGTGATCCCACAGGCTGCTAACACACTGAGCCTCTGCAGTAAAGACATTTTAAGTAAATCCAGGCTCTTATTCCTGCTTAAAAATAATGTAACTGAAAATACAAAAGACTTACAACTCAGAGAAGTCACTTAAATCTGCAGCTGATGCTTCTGAGCCTTGCTGGGCATCTCTTAATATGACACAAATCCTGCTAACAGGTAACTGTGGGCACAGAGCTGTCCCTGTCTAAACCAAATCTGGATTAGATACCAGTTCTTGTGTTAAATGCTTAGGAGCATTGCTTATCCAAGTCTCTCCACATCTCTCAGGAAGCAAAAAAACCCAAACCTGTTTCTGTCTCTCTGTTATCAAAGGGACTAACTGGACAGACAGTCAGTGTTTTCCTTGGAGCTGAAACCCAGAGGAAACTGGACGTGCCCAGAGCAGCCCTGCACCCCTGTCATGCAGGCAGGGGTCTGGATGTGTGCACTGGGTCTCTGCAAGGATGCTCAAAAGGCAGAGGTGGCACTTGGGATGCCCAGACTTTGTCCAGGGGGTGCCAGGATGCAGTTTGCCCATGGCCAGGAGAGAGCTGCTGTGGGAGGCCAGGGTCCAAGAGAGGGAACATCTCTCAGTGGGGTGATCAGGCAGTGGCATCTGTGTTGGAAATGGAGTTTACAAACTCCTGAGCTCTTATGTCAAATGAAATACCTGACTCAGCTGGGCTTTCCTGGCTGACCAAGGTGCCTGTGCTGATTTGTTTCAAACATCAAGCACCAAACAATGCCAATATGTAAAAACGTTCAGCTTACAGTCATGCTGTGCTGTCCAGTGAGCTGGAAATGTGGGGAGGTTTCCAAGTGAGGTAGAAACTGAAATCCTTTTATACATGGAAAAAACTCATCTTTTGAGGGACAGACCAAGATCTGACCAAATGGGAGGTGTGCTGTCTTTAGCCAGATTCAGCAGAAATTAATGAAAGCTGGCTTAAAAGGCTCAAAAGTACAATGTGATTCTATACCTTTCCTTTTTACCCAGATGCTGTCCACCTTCTCAAGCATCTTTCACTGCCCCCCTTTCCTCCCTAAGAGAGAAATGTAGCTCCATGTGCCATGGCCTGTTGGATGTCTCAGGCACTGCTGACTGAAATGAAAGCCTTCTTCTTTTTTTTTTTTTCCTCTGTTTTAATTTTAAATGCCAGGGAGATTGGTAAAGATTTCAGAAAAACAAATTGACATTTGGCCTAATAAAACATTGTAGACAGTTTTTCCTTTCTGCTTTGACTTGGCAGAAGAGTGAGTGAAAGCTCAGAGAAGAAATATTCCATTTTTCCTGGAGGGAGGCAGGAATCCATTAACATACAGTGCTGGAGCACAATATCCTGATATGCCCTTAAAAACTGACACAAAAATGTGAGATCTGTACATTAAAATTAAATTCAGAAATCACAAATGTTGTGGTGGTAGCAGCTCTTCTAAGTAAGATTTATTGTTGTCGGCTCTAGCAGTTTTTTCGTGTCATATACAACACTCCCCTTTAAAGCTCCATCTGAGGGAACCATGCAATCAAGAGAAAGTCTTAGATTTTTGTTTTTGAAGTAGATGGGTGGGGTTTTTTTGAGAAAGGTATCTTTTAAAATGGTAAAATTGCACCCTTCAGAAGGGAGATTAGGGCACAGCCACAAAAGCAATGCTCTTATTATTAAGCTGGTCACACGAGTTTGTGGATTTCACTCTTTTCTCTTTAAAACATTTCGGTATTGGCAGAAATTGCCTCTCAGCTTTTTGGTTTGGGGCCATGTGGTGGATGAACAAACCTCCCCACCCCTTTGCATCCTGGTTTCTCCACACCAAGAGCTGAGTTGGCCCCCAGGGCAGTTTTTATCTCTCCCCCAGATGAGAGCTCAGTGTTCCCCCAGGGCCTCTGGTCTGGTGTCCCTGAGCTCAGTGCCCTCTGCTCCAGCCCAGTCCCTCAGCACGACCCACTGGGTGATGCCACCATTCTCCACCTACTAAATAATGGGGATGAGCTCACAAGAAATTCACATTCCCTCGGTACCTTCCCAGAGAGGATGTCAGGATCTGCCTGCAAGCACTCATTCCCCACTGCTAGAAAAGCTGGGCTTCTGCAGGAGGTGTCAACTGACATTCTATCAGCCTAATAACTCAGAGGGTCAAAGCCTCCCGTGATGGGTCTCAGCAAATTTCTTTGGCAAACTGGGGGCAAAGATAATAAAATTAATGTTACTGTTAAAATAAATGACAGAAGGCATTGTGATTTTATCCCCTAAAATCATGCACTTCTCAGCTGACTGGGCCCTGCCAGTTTACTATGGAGCAGATGGCTGCCATTTTGCATGGCTTTGGCTCTGTAAGTTGATGATACAGTTTTTTTTACAGGCTTCAGACACAGCATTAGCCAGGGCAGAACCCTGGAAGGTGATAAAAGGCTTGGAGTAAAAATATGCTGATAATTTTAACCTGCATGACTGAAAATGGGCCAGTGCCATGGCTTTGGCAAGATCTGTGGCTCTTTAATTTGGGAGCAGGAGTGGAAATTACAGCAGCAGCAAGCAAGAAACCCAACGGATGTAAAGGAACTGAGCTATTCTTCCTGGAAAATAGAATTAAAAAGTAAAGATTGAAAAAATGAAGGTCCCTCCTCTCAGCCCAGACAAGCAATGCCAAGGAGTGCAGGAGCAGGAATTGCAGTGAGAGATGGAGATTTGCTTCATTCAGTTCCCAGAGGACTGGGGAGAAGAGACCCTGAATGCAGCCCTTGAGAGAGGAATACAAGGCCCCACTGACGAGCTGCTCCAGCTGCATTCCAGGGCTGTGAAAACCAGTCCTGGTGTCTGCCCAGCTGAAGTGCCCAGTCAGTAGAGGACACCACACTGCAGCATCTGCCACACTTGTTTGGTTTGACATTAAAAACAGGGCACAGGCAGGAGTGTCAGAAGAAAAACTGCTTTTACTGCTGTCTGCAGTGAGTGAGCGTGTGAACAGCTACTGGAACCCAGCAGAGGAAGGCTGTCAGCCTGGCAGAAGCTCGGTCAGATTTTCAGCTGATGTAAATCAGGAGGACTCCGTTATTAGCACTGAGCTAGCTCACAACAGCTGAGGCTCTGACTGAGCCACTGAAGTGGTAAATAGTGCTGACAGCAAGTTGTGGCTTCAACAACCTTAAATGAACTCCATTAAGTGCTCGTTTCTGAAGAGAATGTTGTTGAAACCTGGGGATAAGTCTTTCAAAGGTTTAACATATTTGTCTGTTGTAGAGGGTTTTATTTTGAAACCAGATGCACTGAGCAGCTCAGCATTGCTCCACATGGCAGGAGAGGGATCATGGTAGGGATGGACCCTGCTCCCTCCTTCCTGCTGAAATTGGAAGTAACCTCTGCAGAGTCAATGTCATCACATTAGTGTCAGCTGGACCAGAGGTAGGGCAAGTGTGAATAATTCAGGGAGATAGAGATGATGACAGCCCTAAAACCTATCTGAATAATTGAAAAATGTTGGTGATGTTGCATTCTTGGAAATAAAACTGGCACATGTTCCACAGAAAACTCAAAGGAGCTGAAACAATTGATCATGACAGGGTTGAGCGAAGAAACGAAACAGACTCTGTGGGTGTGAGCGACTCACAGGCAGCTTTAGTACAAGACAGAATGGGCAGGGGCAGAATCAGGCAGCAAAAATCTGGAGAGAGCAACTTAAGCTGGAGTTTGCCACATGGATCAGGCAGGGGGGAGCTCAGGGAGTGGGGCTGGCCATGCCAGGAGCAGGGATGGGGCTTCATGCAGGAGATCATCCATGGGGACTAATGTGCCACACAGCTCACAGCACCAAAAGCAAGCACTGGCCTCAGGTTAGAGTTAGCAAAGGGCTTTCTCTGCCTTGATTTTTCAGGTACTTGGTTAAGATGTGACTGCATCACATTTTTAAAGGAGTATATTTCACTGCAGCTGTGCTGGGGGAAGCTGTGCTGAGGGAAGAGGGGTGCTGGTATTCCTAACCCTGGCAGTGGGGTTGTCAGTGCTGCTCAGGGAGCAGGGGAGAGTTTTTGGGTCAAGCAGCCACTGCCTGGAGTTGCCATATGAGAGCAGAGTGGTGGGAACACAGTGAACACATCCACTTCCAGGTGAGGCTCAACCTCCTGCTCATAACCAGCAGCTCCAGGGGCACTGGGGAGGGTTTGTGGTTTAGGGGATGCAGTGGCAGTGCTGGGTGGATGGTTGGACTCGGGATGATTTGAAGGTCCCTTCAAACCTTCACAGACCCTATGGTTCTATGAAAATATTTTTCACAAGTCAGGTAGCAGAAGGTAAATTGGCTTCCAGTGCCCTGCTTGACTCTGGTGCTGGTTGATTCAAGTGCCACAGCCTCTAGGAGAGACATGGAAAAAGAAGCTGGCTGCTTGGAATCACAATGGAATGAATGGACATGTTCCACCACAGCATTAATGCTCCTCACTAGCCCACATTCAATTCCTTGGCCAGATCCAGCAAAGGACAGAGGCATCTCCAAAAAGAATTTCAATAGAATTCCAGAGAATTACAATGGAATTACACAACAGCACAGAAGATATAATTTATTGGTCATTATGGCCTGTATTTTGTGGATTCCAAAAAAACTCAGCTGAGTGTAAATATTCCAAAAGCCATTGGAGTCCATTCCCTCTCTGAGAAAAAAAAAAACAAAACAAAACAAAAAAAAACACCAAAAAAAAAAAAAAGCATACCACCACCAACCAAAACACCCAAACCCCCAAATCCCAAAACCCCCAAAACCCAAACAAGCACATATAAAACTCTACTCAGTGTATTGCTGTTTATTCATTCAACAGCCCTTAAAAAGCCAGTGACACACAGGCATGTCAGCAACAAGTTTTTCTTACCTCAGGGAAGTTTCACTGAAGAGTCAGGCTGCAGAAAACACAAACCATCAGCTAGAGGAAAGAACAGGTAACAGATGAGGTTTTGCATAGACTGCAGGATCAGGGGGACACTGGTTTTTCTCTCTTTCTGCTATTCCCAGCACAGTTGTGGCCCTCGGCTCTTAGGCTTGACTACAGTAGAAACTCTAAACACCAACAACACAATAAGGTCTAAGATATTTTAAGGTTGGTTGTCTGGAGGAAACCATTAGGCATCCATCATGTGGCAGTGTGAACACAAGCTCTGTAGGCCTCAGACTTGGGAGGTTTTTTGGTGAGTTCTCAAAAGCTTTCAGCTGAAATCTGCAGTTAAAATGGCATGTCAGTTATCTCTGTGTTATTGATGCTGTTTTTCACACTGCAGAAATATTTATTGTTGGGGAATCCTAAATACATTTCATTTTTTTGTCCTGCTTTACACTGTAAAAGGACAGAGACATTTCTTTGATTATGGAAGCCTGGTTTGGTTTGGTTTGGTTTTGTTTCCCCCTCCTGATTTCTTGTTGACATGAATACTCTTTGTCTTTTCTTTTCCCACATTGCTGGAGGATGGTAGCAAAACCATTAATGGATTTGGCCCAGCAGCACCACTTAAAGACTGTGAGAGGAGAAAGAAAGTCTCATTCTTCACTACTGAAGCCTGATTCTAATTCAACAGTTAATCCATGGCACCAGCTTTGCTGCCAACAGATGCAGGGATTCCAGACACAAACAGGCCACTAAAGGGTAAAAAGTTTCTAAACTGATCAAATGAGAACAAAGCATAAATCATCTCAAGTAAATTTCCATATCAGATCCCAGCAAAGATCTTTGCCTTACTGTCACATAGCAAAGACCATCATGCATTGCACAGAAAAATGTCTTTATCTCACTGTAGGCAAGTACTGCAGCTAAAATATTCTTGGTCATTTTCAGTGAACAAGAAACCAGAAAAAAAGATCCAGGCAATCAAATAGAAAATTGTAGGATTTTAGTGAGCCTCCAAATGTAGATGTCCAGCATCCTGTTAAAACCATGAAACAAAATAATAAAAATATCAGTTACAAGCTGCATGAGTTATCAATACTGAACACCTTTTAATAAGGGGATATTTTTAAAAGCCTTGGGAGAAGGAAAAAAAATGAAAGAAAAAGAAAGAGTGTTTAATTGCAAGAGCAATATTTGGTGCTTGAGAACTTGAAATCAATTTCTGAAATCTAGCTATCCAAAAGTAAGTATGTCAGAGTTAGGCTGCTGTTAAACAACAGAGTTTGCAGCACTTAGATTACCACTGAGATCCAGGGGCTGTTTATTTAAGTGAATTCATGTGGTTTAGTGTGCTTTCTATGCTCGAAGTGCCATAAGGAGAATGAGGAACCCATTCAGAGAATTCCATTCAGACCTATGGCACAACACCTGCAAACAAAACCTTCCTGACCACAACATCTCAACAAACCCAACAGCCACCCTAAAGCTATTTCAGTGCAGAAGCAGCCATTTCCCCAAATTTGAATGGTTCCAGAAGAAGAATAAAAACATCCAAGCCAAGTTTTTGCAGTAAATGTCTCTTAGCCAATGTTTATTATTATCGTACTAGAATATGTTTGGGGTTTTTTTTAAAAAAACCAATTTTGTACGACTCTGAATCTCCTTCCACAGCTCCAACACATCCTGTACTGCACACAGGATTGGGCTGGAGCTCTTGTTCCCTCCCTGTCTTTGTTCTGCATGCCACAGGAGCAGCTGGCACCGGGGGGTTGCTATTGCAGGATGGACACAGTGGAGCAGCTGGGATGGAAACAGGGATGTTCTTGCACTCAGTCAGCTCCTCAGGAGCAGTGCTGTGGTGTCTGAGACACGCTGCTTCTTGAGTGCTGCTTTTTCTTTTATGTGACGGCTCCCTCTCATGAGATTTCACAGAATCACCAGGTGGGAAGAGACCTTCAAGATTATCGAGTCCAACCCAGCCCTGACCCCTCAACTAAACCATGGCACCAAGTGCCACATCCAGTCTTTTTTTAAATACATCCAGGGATGGTGAGTCCACCACATCCCTGGGCAGACCATTCCAATACTTTATCACCCTTTCTGTAAAAAACTTTTTCCTGATATCCAACCTATATATCCCTTGGTGCAGCCCAAGACTGTGTCCTCTCCTTCTGTCAGTGCTGCCTGGAGAAAGAGACCAACCCCACCCGAGCACAGCCACCTTTCAGGGACATGTAGAGAGTGACAAGGTCACCTCTGAGTCTCCTTCTCTCCAGGCTGAACAACCCCAGCTCCCTCAGCTGTTCTCACAGGGTTTGTGCTCCAAGCCCCTCACCAGCCTCTAACTTTATTTGTTGTACCTGAACTCCAGCTGTAATTCCTTGGAGCACAGACAGCCAGGACTCCTTCCCAAAGCCAGGGCAGGGAGAGCCATTGTGTGCAGCTGAGGGGAGGAGATGCAGGGCTGGGACTGTGCTGCAGGAAAACCCTCAGCTAAATCCTGATCTTCCACACACACTCAGCCTGTTCCAGGAAGTATTTGGGAAAATACTTAAGAGGATTTTTGCTTTCAGATTAAGTGATTTCTAGATGATTTTACCCATAGCAAATCAGCAGGGGGTGAGTTTAGCTGCATTTTGTCTACTCCAGAGGAAGAGAAGCTCACTCTTCTGAAAGTCATCCACTAAATTAATGAAGACATGAATCTACATTAGGATGAACCTATTTAGCTTATTAAAGCCTCTCTCAGATCATTTCCCTCTGTGTGTGTCTCTGCATCACAGACTCTTCTGTTTGTAATTTCCAAAGTTGAAAAAAAAAAGAGAGATTTTATCTTTTTTGAGGGGTTACCCTCAGCTTTTAGCAGTCAGAAGCAATATGTACAGTAGTCAGCCTAAAATCCCATAGCAAGATTAAAGACTGTGCTGTGTGCAGTTATTACAATAATAACAATTTTACCTCACTCAGCAATCATAATCTGAGGTGTGTGCCACTGTTAGCAAGGAAGGAAGAACCTAAATGTGATGCCAGTTTATGTTCTGCTGTGTTGGCCTTACTACTGGAATCTTTGTTTTATAAAATTTTGGCTAGGATCCTTTTTACTCTCCTGAGGGAAATAAAATCTTTTGTCAATGCCAGTTTCTTTGACTCCCATTGTTTTCACTGTCTTTGGGAACAGATCCTTATTTTTTCTTTATTTTTTAGTTCTCTTCTACATCCTCCTATCTAGTGAATAGTCTGATGCAAGAAATCAGCAAAGGAAAACTGCATTGATGGAAAATAAGGAAGTTACCAAAAAATTATGGAGGCCATTTCAGGAGAAAGCAGAACAATTTTCTGTAGAATGAAGATGCACACTGTTTTTTCACCCTGAAAGACACCCAGAATTTTTCTGCTGTTATTGTGCTGAGATTCCCCAAAACCTCCTGCATACTTTTCATACTGTGAAGTAGGAAAAGCAAGGGAAAAAATGGAGGATGACATAAATAACACATTTTCATCTGTGGTTCAGTCATGCAGCCACTCACACCTCTCTCCTCATAAAGAGGACACAGTGGACATATCTATGGAAAAAACCTTGCCTTCCAGCCCTAAGAAGACCCACAACTAAAACAGAACTTTTCCCAGCCAGAACAAGAACTTCAGCATTGCAATTAACTCCAATTAACCATGTACCCACAAAACAGATTTTTTTTTTGAATTTACAGTGTCGGCAAATTAGGTTCCTTCTAGAAATTTCTAAATGAAAAAAACCATAAAATTATTTGCATTCATTCAGGCCCTGGTGTTCCTGGGTTGAACAGGATTTCAAAAATGAGCTATCATAAATTCTCCAGCCCCACAAATCACAGTGGGTGGAGAGTGGCTTTTAGCCAGCAGTCCAGTGACTGCTGGCAGTGGTGGAGATGCTCTAGCCCTGAAGAGCTGTCCCTGATCCTGCTGCTGCAGTAACTCCTGTGGCACCCTGTGGGGTTTTAGTGCAGAGCATGGACCTATGGACATGGATTTAGTGCAGCTGTGGAGGAAGGTCCTTGGCTGCTCTCTTCCACAGCACTTTGTGTTTAGTGACCTCACTCTGATAACTTTTTACTTGGTTTTCCTTCACCTTTTTTAAAAAACCTTTTCCCCAGCTACACCTCTGTCAAATCCCAGATTCTACATGAAGTTTTGCACCAAACTAGGTGAAAGCACCAAGATAATCTATTTGTAATAAAATACTTTTCCCTCTCTTTAGTAAACTTAGTGCTTCCCTGTAAAAACAAACTCTTCAGTTATTCAGGTGTGACTAGTCACCATATTAAATCACCATATTACCTCCTCAGTGTAATAATACATTTATTTTAAATTGCACTTTAGAATAACTCTTCTCTTGCTGACATTTAATTTTGCACAGGAGTAACACTAACATAAAAGAACACAGGTGTAAAAATATTACATTTTTAGTAATTATGGACTGTCCATTACTTCTAAAAACTAGTAAAACTATCAATATTGCTCAAAATTGCCTGGAATTACTAAGTTTAAACATTTAAGAGGAATCATCTATGAGCTATGTTGCAGCATAAATGTGTGCCTGCTACACTTGACCACTTGCTGAGGTATTTCTTAAAGTCAAATTACAGTTTTGCAAAGGTAACCAGCATATTTTAACACTTTAATGTTAACATTGCTAAGATACAGCTCAGCTCAATGCAGGAGAGCCTCAGGAAGAGGAGAGACAAAGGAGTCACAGGTTTGGTGAATGTCATTTTGGCAGGTTCGTGTCTTTGGCTTTCAGATATTCTTTTGGTCTCCCAAATGAAGCTCAGATTCTTCCAACAGGACCAATTTATCACTGCACTACCTTTCAGTTCTTGTGGTTGGGGTTTTTTCTTCATTTTGATAACAATTCTAGCCTGGACTGAGAAATCTTCCCCAGATACTGTTAGTCCCCTACTCTGACTGAAAGAAAAAGTTTTTAATTTGGAGAAGAAGCAATACAGACATTCCTCCAAATAAAAGGGCTTAGCTGATTTTTTTCCCCAGCACATTTTATTTCCCAGTGCACATGCCCCTGACCCAAACATGTCAAAGCCCTCTTGAAGGTGGATTCTTCTAATTGAACATGAGCTGTGTTCAAACTGGATGTTTAAAGCTAAACAAATCCTGAGGTTGCTGTTCTGGTCCATGGAGCAAGAGAGAAGCAGCCATGCACCCTGACTTACCTGCTGTAGGTACCTGCTTCAGGGTGGCAGGAATCATCCCCTGGAGTTTCTCACAGTCTCACTCACTGGAGACTGTATTTCTCCATGAATGAAAAAACCCCTAGTTGATAACCTGTTAATTACTTTGTGGTTAAACCACAGTGGCACAGCTCTCAGGGATTAATTCCAGCCTGTTTTGTCATTGACTTGGGTTAGACTCAGGATCCTTCAAGTTCCACTACAAAAAGTTTCCAGTACATCAAATTAAGACAGAATAATCTTGTGGTGACCCACTTGAGGTATGGGAGAGCTGACCTCACCAGCAGATCTGAACAGGCAGGTGTCAAGGTCACTGGGCTAATGTGTGCTGTGATGAGAGGCTTTCTCTCTTTGTTAATGTAAAACACCAGCCAGTCATGGCTTCATTCTAGCACAGACCAGATTAGACCACTTTTACAATAGAAGTTTTCATAGGCTAGAAAATATTACTTCCCCTTTCATCACTAAAAGACTGTTCCAGAGGGCAGACAAAAATCTGCACTAAACACCAGCTGATTTTGCATTTTGGCTTCCATGTAGGGGCCAATATTATCTTTCTTAGGCTAACAAGAGTCAGTCCATTCAATTTTGATGCTCTGAGACTTAGGCTATACTCTGCTATTTGTTATTTGGGCCATTGCTGTTGTCTCAGAGCCCAGCCAGGGGACTGAGCCTGGATTGTGCTGCATCAGGCTAAAAGAGCTGAAAGAACAGCTTCCTCCACAAAGTGAGAGCAAGAGCTGAGGTTTTCTTCCGGACCTGACCTGTAGCAAGGCTGCAACAGCAGCACTATGTCATAGTACAGCCTCCTCTTTTGGGCAGAGATGCACAAGGTGAGGCAGAAGATCTGGGGTGATTTTCCTCCTTTTGCAATGTTCACTGACCAGGGAGGTTCTCCAGAGCTATCACGGCTTCTCAGCTCCATGTTCTCACAATTTCTTTCCCTTATGATTTTCTCTACTCTGTTGGCATTTCAGCACATCTGAATCTCTTAGACTTCTTGTCCTCATTTTTCTCCCTGATTTCTCTCAGAAGTTTTCCACACATTGTTATCTGGGGCTCTCATCTCTGCCTCATTGCTGTTCTTTTTCCTAAGCTGAAAGTGGTTTGCATGGTGGTTTCTCCTGTCATGTTTTTATCAGCCATTCTCCAGTAACATTCCTGCATTTGCCCATTTTTGCCCAAGGTTTTGTTTACCTTCTCTATCTGCTCTGGGTCCACATGTTTTGGGGCTGTTGTATTTCTCATAATTGCACGGTTTGGGTATTTTTTTAAAGGGTTGGGGTTTTATCTTGCTAAGATGTATGTTTCTCTTTTCCTCCTGCATTAGCCTGTTCATTAAAAAAAACTTTCTTTTAATCAAATGAAAGGAATTAAAAATGAGGAGGGAAAGCCCAAGAATTTAAATTCCAGTCTTCTTTCTACCACAAGGAACCAAGAATTCTTTCTATTTAAGACAATCACAGATTTTATCATTGTGACTGGTTTCCATTAACTCTGCAAGTAGAAAGACATTTAGTAAAGTTGAAAGCTGTCTCTTACATGATGACAGACTTTGCCTGTTTTAATATTTTTACTGGTTAACTACCAAATCCCAAGTCTACCACTGTCTACAGTCAACATTTAGTGTTCACTACTCCTCTGGCAAGAAACATGACTTAGAAATATATCTTTCCTACTAAGCTTTTGAAATGTATAGTGTTTTGTGCTAGAAAAACAACAGTCTCAACATATGAAAGAAATTGCCACAGCAAGGCCACCCCCTACAAAGAAAGAAACAGCAAAAGAAAGGATGAAGAATGTTAAGCAGACACTTTTCTTCAGCAAACGCAAGACATGAGAGTCTACTCCAATAAATACTGATGCATACACCTCAGGCAGGATGAACTGGTTATATAGATGGAGAAACTGGTTAAACCAAGGATGGTGCCATGCTGGGATGCAGGGATGCCAAGAGGGATTTTCTTTCTGGAAGCTGGGACTCAGTTTAGGCATGTTGAAACCCTTATCATTGCTGTCAGTGTGACAAAGGAAGCCCTGGAACCTGGGATGTCACCTGTCCCCACACCTGGTGCCATGGCCACCTGTAGCTGCTCTCACTCCTCTCCTCCCTCAGGAAAATGGGAACAATGGGAGCTAAAAGAACTCTGAGCAGGGATTTGTTTAATACTTTTCAGTGTAAGCAGCACTGATTGAACTATTTCCAGCTTCAAGCTCAGGTCCAACCAACAACAGGAAGGCACTGCCAGCCCAGTTCTGCTGCAAGGAACAAAAACACATCCCCCTTGGAGAGTTATGTTGGTAAAAATGGCTGTGTAGGAAGAGCTGGTGTCCAAAGAGCTGCTCCCAGCACAGCCTGCTCAGAGTGACCCCATGAAAACCAATTTTGATGGCTGCCCTGTTCCTGGACGACTGCTGGGCAGGGAGCACAGGGGAGTGCAGTGATGCTCACCTGCCCTGCCCAGTGGTGCTGAACTGAGATCCCTCATCCTCCATCTGGAAAATGGAAAATTTCCCCCTCCACTGAGGAAAGCAGAGAGGAAGCAAGGCCTTTTGCTCTGCCTGTGAAAGGAGAAATTTGTTTTTTCTGGTTCTTTCAAGCTTTGTCTTCTGTGCTGCAGAGTTCATCTGTCCCCAGTGCTACACATGACAAATGTCCCAAAGCTTCCCTCACCTTCTGCAGCCAGGCTGCCTCGTGGTTACCAGGTGTGCCTATTTTAGACTAAAGGCCAGAGAAGTTCAGATTTGGATAGAGGACTGAGAAGACAGACAAGCTCCTCCCTTAACCCATATCCTACCTGCCCAGCTTTTTCTTCTTACAGTTTCTTGGGAAAGCTTTTTTGTTGCAAAAAGCTTTACTCTGATGTCCCTCTACACTGCTTCTACCCTCAGTATCTGAACTTCTGGAAGGCTCCAACATTACAAAAAGTTGAAAGAAAATCAAAGAAGTCCCATAAAGCTTTGCACAATTCCCTTCAAGAGGGTTCCAGGGCTCCCCAGCAGGGATGGTGTGGACTCACATGTGGAGTCTCCTCCAAGCCAGGCTGGAGAGGATTCAGTCAACCCAAACATCACCTAATCCCACCTGCCCTCAGAACTGCAGTTTTGGCTTTTCATCCTGAGTGTTTGCTTCTCCTCAGATACAACTGCCTCTAATTTCATTCTTAGTTTATTACTGAAGAAAGTCTTCCCTATTTAATTATTGCAAACAGAGAATCCGTAATATTCTCAAAGCTGTGAAAATGTAATCCTGGATAAATTTTTACTCTCTGAGAAAAGTCACTAGAACTGATCTATTCTTTCAATCAAGCACACCCATTTAGTTTATTTTTAACATTCCTTTCATTATGTTATGAGCTTCTTAAGGATAATGAAATAATTGCTTGTCTCTTTGATTGATCTTTGTTTTGAAAGGGAACTTTAATAGTGTTATTTCTAGAGCAGGCTTACAATATAATACAATTAAAGGAAAACATGACATTAAAACACATTAAAACACATGTTCCAATAATTAGACCTACAATTCTTGTCAACCAGAGCCCTGTGTAGGGAGGAGTTACTGTAAAAATTTATGAGGAAATAATTCCTATTATTCTGCCTAATAAAGCAAATGTATTAATAATGACATTTTATGACATTGTGTAGCTGTAGCAATCAGTGAACAAGCTCCTTCCCCAGACTGTCCTGGAAAGCTGGGAACGTGCTACACGGAATCCATGGCATTTTATTTTGTTCACATGAAAACATGTCAGTATAAAGTGGTGCAGAGGAGAGCTTTGACAAGCTCTGGTCTTTCAGAACTAAGAATTCTAGTTTGCACAATTCTCTGATATAGCAAATGGTAGGGGAATTCAAAACCTTGTATCATTGGGTATATCTGAAATGTGCATGTGCAGACATGCAAATTAGGAGGAAAAATAAAAGGGGAGAAGACAGCAGAGATCCTGAACCTGGATGTTCATGCTGCCAGCTTGGAATGCAGTTGTGCTAATGATTAGACTGTAAATGAGAGAGTGTAGGCAGATTATACTGGACTGAATAGGTAGATATCTCCCACAAAGAATTAAAGAATTGGTCAGAAGAGCCTTTCACCCTGTTAGGACACTGACACAAGGGCAAGGCTGTAGCACTGGGGTCAAGGATTTTCTAAAATGTACTTTCTTTTCCACTTTCTGTAACCTTATTTCTCAGTAAGAAGGCTGAGATCCCAGATAATCGAAATACTCAGTTTTGGTGGAGTTTTTCTGGTCCAGTTGCATTCAATTTAAATATTTGGGGTTTGGCAAGAAAGGGTGGAATAGTGGAAATTTTTCACTATTTTGAATCCTAAACCAAATAATCTTTTCTTCATTTCGGATCAGTGAAATCACTTAGAGACTGCTTAGAGTTGAGTTGGATTTGTGCTGGACACACAGCCTGCCCTCTGCCTTGGAGGAAAGGACAAGTGGGTCTGGAGCATCCTAGGGAGCTCTCTGTGGATGCATGTGGCTCAATCCTCTGATGAGGTTTCAGCGATTTTGTAGTGATTTTCTATAGCAAATGTGGATCCTCTAATGATAATGACTCTCTTTAACATCCACTCACACGTGGCACATGCAGTGCAAACCCTCATCAGTGGTTGAGCAACATCTGACAGTGTGATTTGGCAACTGAGGAGGGAAAGGGAAGACTCTTGAGTGAACTAAGGAGGTTTAGGTCATGCTCTGCACTTGTCCAAACTGGAATCACAGGTTTAATGCTTCTGCTTTGGAGAGGCTGGGCCACTGTTCAAAGCTGACCACCGTTACTTCTGCAGCATGGATGGGATCTTCAGGTCTTCCCTGATAGCCCTCCTGGCTCTAGGTACATGTAAGAAGCAGTTCAAACCTGGGAGTATCCAGAATGCAGAGTTCCTGCTGGGAAAGGACACTGTCCTTGTTTTTCAGGATGCCTGCAGGCCTGCGTTAGTAAGCGCAGATGACGGCAATAATGCCTTTGGGAGAATCTTGGCACATTGGGACTGCCTGTTTTTCTGATGGAGGACTGAGATAGCAGGAGAAACCTTTATCCTCTGGCTGAGCAAGAACATCTTGAATCTGTTTATATGTGTATGAAAAAAATTAATCAAACCTCCACAGGCGAGATTCCTCAAGGATGATGATAAACACTCGGCTAGCTTAGGAATCCTGCACAAAAACTGTGGGTTAACCTGGGGAGCTGTTTAACTCAAGATACACTTGAGGAGCAGGGCTGTGGGGCACATGTAGAGAAATGTCACCAGGAGAGGTCCAGCATGTTCTGTGCACAGAGCAGGTACTGGGTCAGTCCAGTTTTACCCACTTGGGTGTCTTTCACTCTCTGTTACTAACAAGGCCAACAAATATTACTCCCCTCCTTGGTTTTATTTGATGTCCCAGGCGTCAGAACCTGATCTCTGCCAGGATGAGTAAGGATCCTGGCTCAGTGGCAGATAAACTCTGAGTTTCAGTTTAAGGAGGATTAAAAAGAAATCCAACACAGCAATCAAGCACTGGTTTCTCTGGGAGGTGGGTAGGGGTGAAAGTGAGCCCAGCCTCACCTCTGCATGGCTGAGGCAGATGATGGTTGAATGTAAAAGTAGTTTGGTGTAGCCTGTGAGGTAAAACTGCAGATTTGGTACCCCATCCCACCTTCCCTGCAGCCCAAGAACTGAGGAAAACCTGAAGTGAGACAAGTAGCTGCTCAAACCTCAGGTTGCTTGAATCATTCTCTCTCACTCATCATTCCTACACGGCAAGATGCTGGTGATAGTTACCTCCTGAGGGGTGGATTCAAATCCACTTCTCCAGAGAGATTTGAACCTGCCATCTCCCACACCCTGGCTGAGTGCCTTAAATATTTGGTGAAGTATCTGGATATCCTCTATAGAGCTGTAAACCTAGGCCAAAAATAGTTTCCAGCTGCAACTATATGACTGATTTGACCTGAGACTACTTGGGAAGGGGGGGTGTCAAGTATTTTATATACAGAAGAAAAATAATTGCCCTCCCCTATTAAGAAGACAGAAAGGAAGAAGCTCTCTTGCTACAGGAAATGAACAATGAGATCTTTTAGACAGGGTTAGGAGGCTACACTAATAAACATCACTTTTCCCCAAGCTGTAGTTTGAAAAAATACAGAGTTCTTCTCCCTGCCTCCTTTTGTATAGAGTCATACACTTATATTTGGGGTTTCAGGATGTCTTAGAGTCACAGCATATTCTCATCATGTGCACTAATAATGATATACATTTCATGGCTTTCAGCCCTGGGAGTGCAAGTGGGTGTCTCAAATACAAAATGTCTTCCCAGAAAAAAATAAAGACCAAACAATCCACATTCAAATTATAGAATCATAGAATTATTTAGGTTGCAAAAGACCCTTAAGATCATTGAATCTGGTCCTAGGTTTTTAAAGGCATTTGAAGTCAGGCTTCTAGAATCAGATTTAGGCTTATAAATAAATAATCAAATTTTCACATGTGCTATGGTCAGCTTCTCTTTGATTACACAGTTGCAGCTGGAAGGCCAACATTTTTGAAAATCAGGATACTTAGGGGCTTGAGTGCAGGCCTGAAATAGAGATTTGCACAATTCCTATTGAGAAAAGCTTCAGTAGTTTCATAAGCACAACTTTTAGGTATCCATTAGGAAAATCTCAGCTTTGCAGTAAACGCCTCCAGATTCCTGAAATTTCGTTCATTTGGCAGCCAGGCACCAAGTCCTGTTGTCTGACCCAAAAAGAAGTCTACTGAGTTCTGTATGACTTATGTAGCCTTTCTTTGGAAAATAAATAAATCATTCAACTGGAAATACTCAAAAAGCTGGGCTTATGTCCAGATACAGTATGCCTAGCTTAGTGGCAAAAAAGTTACGGCACACATCCTGCATTGTCAAGAACACTGAATGTTTTGGCTGCCCTAATAAAAAAACAATAATTCAATCATGTATTATAAAGGAATTTCCTGGAGAAGTTTGGCCCCACTCAATCATCCTATTAGATTTATCCTTAATGTGGAAGAAAGGCACATTAAATTCATTACATACATTAGGCCAGTTACGTTTATTTCCAGATGGGTTTCCACAAAGTGGTCGAAACGCCTAAAAAAATGGCATTTTGAAGATGCCTTTATATGTAACTCCTATAGCATGATAATAACTCTGCAGTCTTACACCACTGTATGCCCAGTAATTCCTTCTTACAATGGAGGGACACATTTAACACAACTAGCTTAAGTATTTTAAAAATCAATAATGGCAAGCCCACAGGGCTGGGATCATTGTTTTATTTTGCTGGCAGGGGCCCACAAGACTGGGATATCATGCAAAGAAGAGAGAGGATGTGTGAGGAGATAGTTATGCTAATATAGAGCACTTCCCCCCTCCCTCTCTCCTCCCTGGAGTAACTGTCTTAACATTACATGTGGTGATTTGTCCTTGGCAGTTCCAAATTACCTACACCTGTTGGCTCTGGCACACTAAATAAATACCCCATTAAAGATTTGTCTATTCACCAAGAATGAGGAAAATGCAGTGCAAAGTGCTCTGCTGCTGTTACAACCCTCACCGAAGTGTTTCAGCTAGCTTTCAGATGAGAGGAGCTAGATCAGTATTAACACTTATGAAAATAGGGCTGCAGAAAGATCTTTATGCAATTTTAGAGATTTAGCTTTCCCAGAGCCTTGCAGAGCCTTGGTCCTGGCTGAGGTCTGGGATGGTTCTGCTGGAAAACAGCCCTGTGCTCCCATCAGAGCCTGTAAGGGACTGTGTTTGTGATGAGGAGACTCAAGGTCCCTAAACAAAAGTAAGGGAGGTGTGTCACCTCTGCAGACAATGCTCCCTTTTCAAGCAACACTGGCTAGAATCCTTTTCTTTAAAGCTTCTCAACGACCAGAACCTCTTGTGTTTGTGAAGTCTGGTCCTGTATTGTGTGACTTTTTCCCAGCTGCCAAAACACCACTCTCTGCACGCTCTTGGTGTTGACAGGATACCTTTTAATTTCTCAGGGTCCTTTAGATATTTCCCCCTCACATTCTCCTTCATCTCACAAATGTGCCATGTGTCCAGCTTCTTCTCCCTGGGTCAGAGACCTGGATTCTGCTGGTTAGCCAAAGGACCTGTAATCACTTCCCATTGGGGTTCCAGGCCAGAGAAGAGTAGCACTTTGGGGGGAAGCTCTTGTAAGTGTCTCCCCATGAGAAAGGCAGAACTGCCTCTTCAGGGGGAAGGTGAGCTTATTGTGGGAGGTGGGTGCTGCTGCTTTGGTGTACAGCACCTTCTCTACTGATCACACTGGACACACTGCAGATGTGCAGGGATGGGCTGAGGAACTATTTCAGTAAAAAATCACCCCTGAACTGAAATGGTAAAAAGCTGCTCCAAGAACACTCATTACTTTAGTAATAAAGGATACTTAATTAAAATACTTCATTTTTTGCTCTATGCTTTTGCACATACAGGGTGCCCAACCCAGACCACGACACAGTTGTGATTATGAAGCATCACAGAGCAGCTTCCCCACTCAGCTGCACTGGGTACTGGGGACTATTTGGGGCCACTTCTCTGCCAGGGTTACCAGAAATGTGGAAGTTCCACAGCAGGAGTTTTAACTGATGCAGATATGGAGAGTTGTTAATTACACACAGCAAGTGACTGCAAACCATCACTTTGACTGTACTTGATGACGGGAAAGGCTTTACTGTTCTTGGATCTGCCACAAAAACATTTCAAGTTGTTACCATGCCTCTCTCTGCAAAGAGGCAGAAGGCTCCAGTGTTTCAGCTGTGCCAGTGCAAACAGTTTCCTCACCACCTTCACTCAAGTGTCTCCTAATGATACCCCTGGACCTTGTGTTACACTCCATTACACACATGCTGCCACATATGTAAAATACATCTACCCTTTTTGCATGTGTAAATATACATGCTCTGCATTCATGCATGTAATGCAGGTATCAGCTTTCCTAAGTCCACCAGATCTGTAGCGCTACTGGTGCACAAGCATGTCCTCTGCATACTTAGAAATTATATCAACAAGATGTGTGTGCCAAGACTTTTCAGGAAGGAATCTGAACAGGGTGACCAGCCAGAAATGTCAATATGTGCCCATAAAATGCTGTTCCATGTACTGGAGCTGCGTGTTGTGTTCCTCCCAGTGCCAGCAGCAGGGGCAAGCAGGATGCTTTGTGGTGGCACCCCATCCTTCCTCCTGCACATCCAGAGTTTTTAAGGAATAACTCCTGTGTGTCCCTCTATATGCTGCTGGTACAATTTGCCAATAATATAATTTAACATATGTTTGAACTGCTTCTGTGGTCTTAGAAAATGTAAAAAGAACACATATCTGTAAAAACTCTGGGCTGTCTGATGTGCTGGAAACTTGCTAGGTGCCTATAATATTTCAAACTGAATCCTTTCCCTGCTCATTTCTTGCCAGGTTTTCTGTAGTCCCAAGGGATAAAGTTCTCATCTGTCAGTTCCAAATTACTGAAACCATAAAGTTGAGAATATTACAATTATCAAAATCTCAGAGATGATAAATGGAGGGTCTATTCAGAATATTTTTCTATGTGTTTTGCTGCTGTGTTGAATACAGTGTCCACACTCTTCAAGCCCTAAGTCCTTTGTTCTGCACTAATGGAAAGAGTTTCATACAATTGCCCATGTCCCACAGGAACAGTTCACCGTGGTCATTATATTAATTGATCTTTTCTCTGAACTTGCAATGTCCCTAATACTAGATTTGTGTTTGTTTTCAAAGTCCATCTGTGAATTTGTAAGTTTTTCATTTTCTTCACCTTTCCTGACAGTCAACAATTTCCTTCCTCAGTGTTTGTGATATCCAGAGCAAAAAAGAGGAAATCGAGATACAGGTCAACTAGACAGTCTTTCTGTATATCAGTCCATTTTTATTGTTTATTGAAAATGAAGAAAACTTGATTAAAAAGGTGAAATCATTATTAAGCACATTGTTAAAACTAGGTAGTAATTTGTTGCTCTTGCTACAGGGAAACTTGGCACATTTTTCTTTCTTGTACATTTTCCAGCCTTATTTTTCTCCATCAGTTAACATCCATTGCAGGAGAGCAAAGCCTCTCCCTGAACAAAGCTCTGCAGACAAACTGGGATTACAGGCTGCATTCTGATTTCCTGTATGTTAGAGAAAATACAGTATGATGCCAATTACTTCAGGGGGGGAAGGACTTTGGATTTATACCACTGTATCTGAGATCATAATTCTTCTCCTTGTGAGTAATTGGGGTCACGTGTCTTCCTTTTTAACTTTACCACTGCAATGCCTATGCCTCATGCTGGAGGGTGAGTAGCCTGAACCATCCCAGATGACTGAGTCATGAGCATTTTTTCTAGATGAATATATGAGAGTTTATATGAGAGCAAGTAATTGCTCTTCATATGTGCCTGGGATATTATTTCATTAACCAAACTACTCCCTGCTCATGCAGAAGCCCTAAAGATCAAGCAGCTGCTAGTACCAAATTAAGTTTTCCTTGGGGTTAGAGCACAAAGCCAAAACTTTTAGGTCCTTTTTCATTACCTTCCTCAATTTGTGACTTTAGACAAACTCCCTGGGATCTCTGTACATCAGTTACCCATCTATAAAGTGGAATGAAAGCTTAATTTACAAGGGAAAAGAGATGTGAAAGTTAAGCATATGTGGCCAAATTCTGTCCTGTTACTCACACTGAAACAGTCCCAGGCTCTGTGTTCCTTGACTGTTTGGCTCCATGACATCACCAAGGAAAGCTGCACTGGTGTAAGTTCATGTGTTTACCCCAGCTCTCCAGGCAGGTAAAACACTCTGGAACAGTCTGAAATTCTCCAGTGAAAGCTGCCCTATAAATACAAAGTGTTCTTGTGACTCAGGTTCACTCTTTGTTGGGGTACAGATTCAACATCTCACTTCCTTGGCTTATGAGACAGGTTGTTATTGCAACACTCTTTCCTACCTCCTAACACCTACTTAAATAGAAATCACTTCTTACTGGTCTCATGTTCAGGGCACAGAAATCTATTTAAACTTTCCTCGTGACATGAAGGAAATTGTTAAAATCAACCTCAACCCCTCTGCCCCTGAGGGATTGCTGTCTTGTTACACCAAACTGCTACAGGTAAAGCCTTCAGCATGTCTTTAACTTTGCTTTTCTTAGGAAGGACCTCAGCTTCTGAGACTGAAGAGACTTCTCTGAAGCCATGAGCAAACAGCATGGGAAAGCAAGGGTATGGGGGAAAAGAGAAGTTCTGTTTCCAAAGGAGGGTTTTTAACGTGGCTGAAGAAGGGAATTAAAACTTCAGATGGAGGCTTTTGCACCATGTTAGGTAAGTGACCCCCTTTAGCATAAAATCACAGTATGGAGAGTGAGCAGAATATTATCAGCTATGTTTATATAATCAATTTAATATGTTCTTATATCCATTTCATGCCTGCATGAGTGGCTATATAACCTGTAAGGTACTACAGGTCTGTTTTGCCAAGTTTCCTCCCCATGGTAGTAACTTTTCCTCCCTATATGTAATGTTTATGCTATAGTCATCCAGGTTAGTGATAAAAACCTGTTATTTTCAAAACCTCACAGCTGTAATGGTGGCAGTTCCTTTAGTACCAGGATGGGGTCAAACAGAATGACCCTGAGCNTCAGACAGTGCAGGGTGGACTCACAGAATGTTTAGAAAAGCACTCCAGTGGTTGTGCCAGACCCCCAGAGCACTGCACAGAGTGGGTAAATGTATATGATCTGCCCAGAGGTCTCAGGGAAGCAAGGCTGATTCCTTGTTTCATGATGTTTTTGATGTGATTGTTCCAGAATCTCCTTAACCTGCCTTTCATTGCCATAAAAGTCTATCTTCTCATCCAAATTTTGATGTCATCTTCTCTCTTCCCTCCCCAGAGCCCCATTTCATCTGCTCCTGTCAGATTGCTTCTCCTCTGGTCTGTGGGGATGCCAGAAGAGCAGAGCAATGATATCAGAGAACAGAATACTTCTGTCCTCTGATCTCTGCTACCTCCTTTACTGCAAGGCTTCAGAAGCAGACCCAGTTCTCACCTGATGTCCATGCAAGTGTCCAACACACTGGGGTGGATCTATAAGAGAGCTCATCTTCAGTGACCTGGCAGATGCTTTGTCGATATTATAAATTTATTAAAATTTATAATACTTGGGACCAGCCTTTTGTCCCCAAGAGAATAAGCAAATCTGCCCTGTTTCCACAGAGGAGGCAGGAATGAGGGTGGTGCTGGGCTGGCATTTAGCACCAGCTCCAGGACAGTATGGAGCAGGATCCCAGCACCCTCCCCTGCCAGACTCCTGGCACCCCCCAGCTCATGAGCCCAGGCTGAATGGAAGTGCTTCTGCTCCAAGCAGCCTTCACATGGCACCATCACTCCAAATCTGCAGTTTTTCCCCCTGGATCCCAAGATCTCTTCCCTGATTAGAAGTTGTCTGGCAATGTGAGGAAACAGTCTGTGCCTGTGCTCCTTCAGTTTCACACAAAGAGACAGGCGTGCTATGCTGACTTGGGAAAATGGTCTGTCAAGTTCTTATAAACAATAATAAGAAGTAAAATAATGTTTCATTTTCTCCAAATTAGGAGGGTATTTTTTTGGCACTCGTAAAAACCTGCCGGTCCTCTGAAATGGATCAGTAGTGACATCCAGTGGCCACAAACTGAGACAGCCACAGTCATTTTGGGATGTAACAGCTTGGGCTGGATTTACCACTGTTTGCATGTCTCCTAAAAGTGCTGTGTATGAAAAAAAAAAAAAAAAAAAAAAAAAAAGTTTGTAGATTTTATAAGCTCCATCATCCAGGGAATGAGGAAGATATATATATATGTATACACACACACACACACACACACACATATATATATGTACCCACCCAGATCTTGTACTAAGAGCCACTCTTCTGCTCTGACCCACACAACATCCCCTCCATAGATATTGGCCTTCAGAATAGGCTTAATTCACTCAATAAGTTATTTTGGAGTTAAAGGTAAAGTGTTGGAGTGAAAAATAAAGTAAAGTAAACTTGGGGTGTCTATGCAGGTTGTCAGTTTGTTTAATCAGTTTTTTCCAAGGGTTTTTTTGGCTCTCAGATGGTTCCTATTCATCTCCTTGGCTTCTTAGGCATCTTCTGGCAATGCTGTCTAAACAAAGGGGCTTTCTGCACTTGGCAGAGTCAAACAGATGTCGTGGTTTCTGTATGATGATGAGTGAAGGATCTGCTATCAATGCTTTTTTGAAAGGAAATGTGTATGAAATACAGTGCAGACCCCTATTAAAACTTTCACAGCCCTATTTCCCAAGATTTAGATGGCCACTAGATCCAGCTAGTCCAAGTCCAACTTGGCAACCCTACATCATGAGTGATTTTTTTCCCTACATCATGATTGCTTTTTTCCTCATCATGTTATCATGTTCCAACCCACAATGTGTTAAATACAGCTAAGGGAATACTTCAAGCATCCAAGTGGCTCCCTGACCCTGAACGAGCAGACACAGGGACTGTCTTGGATTGCAGCCACTCTGCCTCACTTCTTGCTGAGCCAGGGTTGCAGAGTGACTCCTCATGGGGGATATGAATCAGGCCACCAAGGAGTGCATCAGCTGGTTTGGATGAGTTGGGGAACTTGAGAAGACCTTGCTTCTCTTTCTTGGTGTGTTAGAAAAATACTGACCAGCCCAGCGTGAGCCAGACACAGACTGTTTTTTACTAACTGCACTAGGAAATGCTCAACTCTCCCTCAGAGACAATAGGCTTTTCTTTAGTGAGGTGCTGATGCTGGGACTCCATAAATGAAATCCTCAGTAAAACACTGTTTCTTACTTGACCAGACTTGCAATTTAAGATGTCAAATTTACACCTTCTCTGGCAGCCCTGTGCCTCTTGCTCAGCTCTAATCTGAAGAGACTGCTGTGGTTCAGTTCAGGGCTGGGGGAGATAATCAAGTTACTGTTGGCTGAAGAGTCACTGTATGTTCCTTGAGGCTGGGGGTTCCACCACATGCATTCTTCTAGACCCTCACAAACACGCAGCAAAAATGCATTATCTTAAATCTTCTTTTGCTGACATTTAAATGAACACATTTTTCCTCAAATATGAGACAGGCCAAGAACATCTGGCTCCACTGATGCTCAGTAAGTAATTCATTACACTGCAGGAGCTCACTCATTTTTGAGCCCTGGGCTTTGGTAATGCTCTTGCCTGGTTTATGGCTCTGGTGTACTTGATTTGTGCTTGAGCCAGGGTTTTATATTTAGGCACTTGAGCAACAAGTTTCCACAGAGATCCAAACCTTTAATTCACAGTTGTGGAAAGGGCTGGAGTAAAACCCTTCTCACTATTCATTGCTTACATTTAAAACACGGATGCTGCAAGGAATGACAATTGAGTCTAAAAACACGTGTATTGAAACTAAAAAGCAGAGGCACATAAGCCAGCCTTTCAGATCCTGCTGATGCTTTATCTGAGATAGCAGCCTGATAAAACATCCTACTTGTCTGTTCAGGGTGGTTACTTAAGGACATCATGTTGATGACTGACATTTCTGTCATGTCACTTTTTGTTTCACCCTTGTCAGGATTACTCATTTCTCTCCTGCTTCCATTTCTTGTAATGTTTGTTTACCAGTGCTTAAAAGATGCTAATGCTCCAAATAGGACCCAGATGGCAGCAAGCTCCTATTATTGACATACAACTATTTATACTCAGCTTGTACTTACAATCATTTGTAGTAACTTTGGGTTTTGATCCTTTAAGAAAAATTTGGGGTGACTTTCCAAACCAAATCCAAGGAATTTACTGATGCTTCAGCAGTATAATTAGCACTTCTGCTTAACCTTCTGAACAGAGCAAGTCCATCATTATTGAGAAGTTTGACTCCTGCTAAGGAAACAGAAGGGGAAATTAAGCAGTGCCTGAATCCACAGGAGATCTGAGCTACTCCCTGAGTAACCCCCTGTCATGGGATGTGAAACATCCTGTGAGATAGGAGAGAGTGAACAGATTACCAGATATCAGAATCACATCTCAGAAAAACATCAGGCTGCAAGGTAGGAGTTAAAATTGGAAAGCTTTATGTCGTTGGTGGGTGACAGAGCAGAGTGGTTGTAAAAAAGGAAGAAATGAGTAAGTGACAGTATCGGTCTCCAGCAGAGTCTTTATGAGGCAGTGTAAGTCTAGCAGGAGTTAACAGAATGTAATAGGATTAAACTTGGCTGAATTCAGAGCAAATAGTAAGATTTGCTTTCTCAGAACTTTGAGATTTGGCGGTTTGGCAGCTCAATAAGAAATGAAACCTTAAAAGGGGTGGTTGGAGTATATTTTGTCACTATTATTATTAATATTCCCAAAAATCCCTAGCAGGCATAAGGTCCTTAGGCAACCCACCTGCAGGAGAGGGAATATGTGTGAAGGGTGGCTGCAGGCTGAAAGGAAAAGCAGCTGTGGACTGGTCATGTAGTGCTGCCCTGTCTGGGAGCGTGGTGTGGTTCTGCTGGGGTGTCCTGGTCTCTCTCCAAGACTTGAGATCACCAGCACTACCACAGGGAGGGATTCATGACAGCTACCTGCTGCTGCAGATAAGTCAGCCAAAGATTTAATCCTTACTATGTGTGGAAGAGGGAGCAGTTCCATTTGCACAGACAGCAGCTGCTGGCTGTGTCTCCTTTTTTTGTTGTTTTGTTTTGTTTGTTAATTCTTGTAGCAAGCAATAAGGGTGGAATTCCTTGAGCTTCCTGGAAAGTAAGTTTTGTTGGAGGGAAATAGAGTTTTATTTCTTTCCCAACGACTTCCCTCATCCCATCCCACTCCCTCTCCTTCCTCCCCAAAATGAAGGATTATAGTATTGCCCAAGTCCATTACACAAGGCCTGTTCTGCCTTTTTTTCCCCCACAGTATTTCTTCATCCCTGAGCTGGAATGGTCTCTCACTTTACACTGTAGAAATGCTAACAGTGTATGAGGACACATCTTGTGGAGCAGATACTGCACTGACCCTAAGGCTGTCCTACACCCCAGGGAAAGGGACCAGCCCAGTTCCCAGTGAAGACACAAGGGAAATACAGAGAGAGGTACAAAATTCTTCATTAAGTTATGCTCAGAAATATTGTGCCTCTGTCCAGAGAAGTCTCAGTATTGAGACAGGCAGGAAGTAAATTACTTCAGCAGTGGTGGTGGCACCACAAAAAAGTGACTCTCCCAAGGGGAGTGGATTCAATGACTGGATTCAATGCAGGTTTTAAGTGGACCTCCCTCAGGATCTTCTGAATGCACACAATTGTGATGTTGGCTGTCTGTCTTTTATTTTCTCTCAGCTGTTTTCTTTGGACCTTTCTATTAGATTGTGGATTATCAATAGGTGAGGTAGCACAACTGCATGGTGACAAATGTACTCATGGTCTTCAATATTTTTTAGTAAATGAGGGTTGTGCACCCTGGTGAAGGTAGCCGTTTTATCATTAGCCAGAGATGATAAAAAAAAGCCATTAATGCTGCATATTTTTCTGTGTGAGTTCAGGCCTCCTTGTGCTGATTCTACCTCAATGGGGGCTCAGTCTGGGGGCAAAAATGGAAGAAACTGAAAATCTTCTCCATTGTAATTATTGCTTGAGTGTATATACACAACTGCAAAGCTCTTCTTTTAACATCAATAAGTAGAGGTGACAAGATATAATGGCATATTATTGCCTGCAAAGGAAGGCAATGCACTTAGGTTTTCCAGTATTCCTCTGCTGCTGGATTTAGTATCATGTTACAGGAAGCCTGACTAGACAAACCTTGGCAAGATCTAATGATCTCATACTCTTTGCTGTTCTGTTTTACACACTGATGTGCAGATGCTGATCTGTTTTGGAGAAAGCATAGGCTGGCTCTGCATCTTTTGCTATTCAAAAAGAACAAAGTTTCAGAGCCCCATGTCCCAGAAGACCAATGAAGATGAAGCTTTGGACCATATTTTGTCTCTTCAAGCCAAGAGGATCTTCAGGAGGAACTGTTCAAAGGATAATATATATTTTTTATTGTGGTGGTTAGGCTTTTAATGCCACAGGAAATCTGAGGGGTGCAGCTATGAGTTTCTGTGTGGTTAACTCCTGAAGCATTTAATTAATGTCCTGAAATATTATATTTCACACTTAGTGAAAAACAAAACAAACAACAAAACAAAAAACAACCAAAGTAAAAAAAAAAAAAAAAAGAAAGAAAATCACAAACCTCTAGTATATGTAATATAAGACAGAGGATCCCCTCCTTTCTTTACTACATGAAAATCTACTTAATTTTATTATGACCATTCTCTAGTTGATTTTCCTTCCACTCAGCTCTGTTAGTCTACAGCACCTATGAAGCAATAGCCTGTTTGGGTCTACATGTCCAGCAAAATCTTGCAAGTTACTCCTTGACATCTTAATTGCATTTCCAAATAACTTGTTTCTCAAGTTCTACACCTGCTATTTCATCACAGCACACAGGAGCACACACACTGTTTGCCAGACCCATGCAGGACCTCCTTTCCTTAGATGAGCTAAATATGAACCAAGGCAAGCACAGAAAAGGCACTGAAAGTTTTCTTTCCAGATGAAAATAAGGAAAAAGAAACGCATGTGATTTATTGAGCATGAAATCTTCAGGTGAAGAGGATCAGGTATTTCAAATTCTCATCATCCATCATGAATTCTGGACTAGAGAAGCACTGAGTACATCAGGGGTATTGCTCAAACTATGAGCAGTTGGCTCTTGTGTAAGACATGGGCTATGGAAAAGAGGTGTGTTTGCATCAAGACAAGTATTCCTCAGAAAAGCCGTGAACCAGAACTCTTCACAGCTACCAAGAATCATTCTTATACTGTTTAGCTCAGCCCAGTGCTTCGAAATGCTTCTCTGTTAGAAAAGGGTACTTTGTGCTGTTGGTAAATGGGAAAATGAGGAAGTGTGAAAAATGAGTCACAAAGCCACAGAGAGAGAAAATGTAGTGAGAGCAACCACAGCACCCTCACTGCCCCTGTGTTCCTTCCACAGCACCTAATGCAGTTTCCTGCAGCCCTGGCCTACAACAAGAGCTAAATCAACTCACTAGTGGGGATAATGCTTAGGGATATTTATTCCAGCTGTCCCAAATGTGTCTACATGTCCAATTTATCTAACCAGCCTGTAATTTTAGTAAGCACATTCATCCTGATCTTACACATGTGACTTCAGGGCTTGAAGACCTAAGCTCCATCTCATAGGATTCAGGTGACTAAAAACTTTCTGAAGATAATGAAGCAACTTGGCTGATGTCTGTGGTGAGAATTCAGGCAGGAATCCTGGCATTGCTGTCTCACAGGGCTGTTCTCTCCAGGTCTGGTATCCAAACCAATAAAATACCCTCCTTAAATGTTGGGATGGGGCAGATTCAAAGCAAAATCTCCCTGACAGCTGGGTTTATTGAGCCCAGGTACAGAATAACTCAGAAACAAAATACTGAGCCAGAATTATGAGCAAGGAGGGAAGACAGGACTGGGCTGATGAATTCTGACTAAAACCTATTTCTGTAGGTAACACTTGTGTCAAAAAAAGACCCAAACCAACAAAATGACAACAAAATGAAATACAAAATGTAAACCAACTCCAGATTGTTACTGCTAACTCTACTAAATGTAAAAAGGGGGGAAAGCAAAAGGGGAAAATCAACAGTGTGAGAAGGACAGCAATAACTTGCTTTTAAATCTTCTTTGCATCTGTGTGACCTCCTCTTCACCTAAATTTGAACCTGTGCTTGCTCTTAATGGCACCTATCTTGTGTCAAATGAAAAATTTCCCCCAGTAAATGTAGAGAAGCGCACATGTAGAGAAGACATGAAAAAGAAGGTTACTGTGGGAAGAGTCACACTGATGAGGGTAACTGTAGGAATCAAACAAGAACTTGGCCTTGTGGAAAAGCAGTATTTTCATTGTTCTGAGAGGGTTTCACAAATAACTCTGCAAACACTTTGAAAATGTCCTTGATGGTGCCCTTCTGACAACGAGCAAGCCGACGAGCTCAGGTTACAGCATCAGACGTGCTGAGCAACTGGTGCGCAGGAAGTCTTGATGCCCACAAATCTCCTGTGTAAAATCAAACACAGACAATTACCTCGGTTATGAACCATGGTGGTGTAACAGGCTGCAGCCAGCAGCCTGTCCAGCTGCTCCTTGGCACAGATCCTGAACAGACCTTGCAGTTGGTCCTAAATCTTTGGCTACTTCCCAGCCAGGAGCTGCACTGATTGCATTAAGCATTCACAGAGCTGCTGACTGCTGCCCTTTTCCTAGAGACAGGGATAGCTCAGCCAAATTGCCATCAACAGGCTCTCTCCCAGGCTTTCCCAGCAAAACATCAGGAGTGGAGGGTGATACAGCCCTGAAGAAGGAGAACATCCCAGGCAACTGCCATTAGGAGCAGGGCTGAACTAGCTGAAGGAATTTGTGCTCCCATCCTAATAGAAGGGAGAGGAACAGCCAAATAAACCAGCTCTGCCCAGCCCAGGCAATTCTGTAGCACAAATGCAACCTGTGAATTTTTGTTAAAGACCTCTGGTGTCCCTTGAAGAGCTTTAGAATGGGACAGAATTCAATCCTTTTAGCTATCCACTCCTTTTACCTACCCTTGTGTACACCCTGTTCTTGACAAGCCCTGTTGTTAAATCCCCACTCATTTTTTTTCCTGTCATCCTTTTCAACATGCAATTTTTACATGTTTACCTGTGATTCCCTTCCCCTGCCTTTGACATCCTTTGTGCCCAAACTGCTCCAGAGATGGACCAGAGCCCTGTGTACATTATAGAATGGATAATGGATGACTACACTCTCATGCTCCCTGGTTGGTGCTCCCTCCAAAGCAGATAATTTCTGCATGGTACAAACAGTATTGCCAGTCTATATTTAAGCTTTTAAGCTGATGAAGCAAAGATTAGCATCTCAGAAGTCTATTAACAAATTAGGAGGGTTGTTTTTCTACCAAGTATGCATATTTATATATAATTAATGAAGTCCAAGGCTTGCAGTACATGCCTCCATCACTCCTGTATCACTCCTGTGTACAGCAGTGTATAAATTATTCCTATTATTGCTCCTTGCTCTTAAGAAGTTAACAGTGAAAAAGAAGAGCTTTCTGTTTTTTCAGAAATGAAGCCCCAGTATCACTCTAAGCACAGGGCTGAGCTCAGCCTTTTTTTACCTGTTTTACCTGCCTGAAATCTACATTCCCCTCTCAAACTAGTTTGACATCTGTGGAGCTGAGTAACCAGGGGAAAGCAATAGGATTACTCTGAGATAACAAAGAAAAGTGTTGAGTGCAAGGAGGTCTGGAAATCCATGCTTGCCTTAACTCAGTCTACGCTGGAATCAGTAGTGGGTGAAGCTCTGGGGACACTGGTCCAAAGGAGCAAGAAAATGCAAGAAAAACTCACACGCTGCTTCATTTCTCAGAAAAATATTAACATTCTTCCTGCTCCTCCTCCAGAAACAGCCATTTCGGATCCCTGAGATAAACCCACCTGTTTTCTGTTGTTCTTCTTCTTTTAACCAAGCTCTGCTCCCACAGCAGCTCCCCCACTGCAGCACCTGCCACAGCTCACAGGGCTTTGAGGAGCTTTCCAGCTTCCTCTTCCTCCTCCTCCTCCTCCTCCTCCTCACCTTACCCTCTACCTCTGCGTCCCATTCCCAGGCATGATGAGCCTCTCTGGTCTCTTGTTTTCTACCATTTTGGTGCATTGTCTCCCATAGCCTGCTCAAATTTTCCTTTTCAAATTCGTTCTATTCCCACAGCTCTTCTGACTCCTCTCTGAGAGGAGAGAAAGCTCTGACAGGTAGATTTTTCAGACCAGCTGCCTGTTGATAAATAATGATGCAGTACTTAGTGGATATTAACTGATTGCAGGGGAAAGCAAGCCTGTGGTGATCTGCAGAAAAACAAGGCACGGGGATCAACCTTTCAAACCTCGGCAAAGGACTTTTGTTGGATGATTAGCTCACAGCAGCATCTGCAGGGGAAGCAGTTAATAGTTGTATTTTTAAAAAACCATGAACATAAGACTAAGAGCATTTAAAAATATCTGTTCTTAATGTTGCTACGGAGACCTTTATTGTAGCCACTGAACGTGATGTGCATTGATTATATTCCTCATAGGTAACATTCCTCTCTCAGACTACTAGAAACTGACAATCCTCCCACTTGTATGAGGTGGTGGGACTAAACAGCACCAGAGACGAGCTTTGCTCAGTTTTTCAACCCTTAAAAATTTGTAGATGTACAGTTTCAGCACTCCATTAACAGTTTCTTGCCTTTGCAGATATCCCTTGTTTAATACATTCTGCCTTTTTTTAAAGCAGAAAGGCTTAGGATCAGTGCTTAGGATCATTGTAATTGGGGTGATAAATGCAGCAATCCTATTATAAAAATAAGGGTTATCATTCATATGGCTGGCAGTACATGTATTTGGAGCTCCCTCAGTAAAATCTGAGTAGTTTCAACACATGGCATTCAAACAAAAACTGCATTGACTGCATGAAAGATTTTATTTGTCTTTAAGCTGAGCTGATCGGGTCACAGTACAGAAATGGCAGAAAATGTATTGCTGGTATTCATGTAGTTACATGGGCTGCTCTTTTCAAAAGCTTTTGAGAAAATGTTGCTGATCAAAAGCAGTTAAGTGAAAATCTTGCCAAAAAAACCTTCATGTTTTTATTACCATATGCTAAGCTTTACCCATTCCAATAAAAATAACATTATTTGGAAATATAGCCCTCACAGAACTTCAGTTTCACTTTTTAGATGACAGTTTTCATCTTCCTGACTTTTTTTTTATTTTAATATTGATTTGGATTAAATAACCTTGCACGGATGACAAATTTTAGCAGAAATTATTCAGGAACCCAAGCTTCTTTAAGGCTTATTTCAGAGAAGTTTTAAATTTCATATCAAAAATTTTTGCTTCAGTTTTTCCATTTGTTAGATGTAGAGCTCAATAAGTAAATCAAATAGAAGTGTATAGGCTGCATTTCAGGCAGCTGTGGTTTTAAAGACATGCTTCTTAAATTAGTGGAATAACTGAAAAGTTGTAGGCTGGTAGTGGGAGGAAATGCCAATCTGCTGTGGTGCTGAGGACAACAAACAGGTTCCTCCCTTGTTTTAGCCTGCATACTGGAATTTCACCTTCTCACTCAATCCAGCATCCTCAGCATCTGAGAGCCCAGGAAAAGAGAGTTGAAATTGAGCCGATCCAAAGCTGTATGAATATCCCTGAGCTTTGCCTTCTGGCCTACTGAAGCTACAGGAGTACAGTTTGTTCAAAATATGGGAAATTGTTCCTCAGTTAAGAGGGATTTGGATATTTTTCCTTGTCAGAAGTTTGGAAGTGAACATGAAGATCCTTGTTTTAAATTGCATTTCTGCCAGAGATTTCCATCTATTTTTATTGATAATCCAAATTTTAGAACAGCCTCCCCAATCTGCTGATTTTTCTTACTTATTTTTGTTACTTCCTTTGTGTAGGCAGTTCACTTAGCCCATTCCTCTGCAATGTCTTATGCACAAAAAAAGTGTTAAAAAAAGTGTTAAAATTAAGGCCTAGGCTCAGTGTCAAAGGATAAGGTCAGATCTCACTGCTACTACAGAGATAATACAGTTTTCCAACTTGCAAAACATTAGTGACATGATGAATTGCTTCTGTCCTCTCCAATGTATCACTCCTTGACTGTGAAATGTGAGGTTGTGTTTCTGGGTGAATTTAAATTTGGCCAATGTTTGCCTTGCTCTGAACAGAAGCAGCGCAGACAGAGCAGTATGAAACCAGACTATTAAATAAAGTCTAAAGGGAGAATGGCAGGAATTGTAATGCTATGCTTTCTCAGCTGAAATGTGTTACTAATGGTATTTACAGAGATTTCAATAATATAGCTATTTGTCTTATAAAGTTAAACAAAGTAGCTCATGCTATTACAAATATGTAGCCCCAATTGATATGTATATGTATTAAAATACAAACACATGTACATATATTAGAATTATAGTTCAGATATGTTTGTGATGATTATTATTTGTCATTAAACATGGCCTTTGGGACATGTTCTGAGGAAATCTACTTGAGTTTGTGCAGAAATATGTTGTGAAGGGAATAAAACTACATGTGTATAGCTTAGCCTTGGGAGACCACATGCATATTTTCATTCTCTGAATACAGAAGCATCAATACAGGCAGGGGAAGACTGTTGTGAAAGCCTGTTAGTAGGAAGAAACAGAAATGAGAATATGTAAATAAATGTTTCCTTTTATCTTTCCCAAGCTTCTCCACACTACAAAAGGAATTGTTTCCCCCAGATTGTATTTACATCAAAATGCCTGGTCTACCTTTGAGTGCTTGGAACAAGTTATATTCATTTTGGTTTGAACTGCTGGGTTGAGGGAACCAAACAGGAGGGGAGATGAAAGGATCTCTTCAGGCATTAGTGACTGGTTCAGCTCCACAAACATGTATACAGATGCTGAGATGGAGAGCTTTATGTACAGACCTGTGAAGGTGCCTCAGAAGTCCAAGGAATGCCAGGGGGACAGGATACAGTCATGTCTGTCCACTGCACTTACACCAAATACACCTTCCCCATAAAGTACATGAGCTGATCAGTAATTGTCTTTTTTTTTTTTTTTTAATGACTTGAGAACTCGTATGAGACTTAGCAGCAAACAGAGACAGTTAGGTGAATAATGGAGAAATACCAGGATCTTCCTTTTCCAGGAGAACTTCAGTATGAGCTAAAATCCCTTAGATATTCCCTCCATCTTGAAGAACTGGAGGAGGTTCCCTCAAATCTCCTGTTCCTTTACTTCACTCCTCTTTCCAGCTGAGCCAGCAACCGGATCCATGGGGGGTGTAAGCAGGATCCAGGACCTGCCACGGCATGTCACTGATCCCCGGGCTGGAGCTGCTGAAATTGGATTACTGAGTCTGCACAAGTAATCGCCCTCCTGAGACCGGGGTGTGAACTCGGGTTGGGATTGTGGCAGTGCCAGGTGGTTCTTTCCCACTGCCCCTGGCACAGCCCTTTCACCCTCCCTGCTGCAGGACACAGGGGCTGATAAAGGGTGGGACATAGAGGCTGATAAAGGGATAAGAGGTCAGATACAGAGGCTGATAAAGGGTCAGACATAAAGACTGATAAAGGGTCAGACACAGAGGCTGACAAAGGGATAAAAGGTCAGATATAGACGCTGATAAAGGGATAAAGGGTCAGATATAGAGGCTGATAAAGGGTCGAACACAGAGGCTGATGATGAGTCTGTCTCTGTGCTGCAGCAGCTGCAGCCCGGACACGTGTGCAGCTCTGACCTTTCCACAGGGGTGATCACCTCCAGCAGCAGGGAGGGAAGGAGGGGGAAAGAGCTTCTCATCGTGGCCTGGTTTGGCCGAGCTTATCTGGAGGCTGACAAGACACAGCAGATGATCCGCGACCGGCGGCTGCCGGACACGACCAACTACCTGTGGACTGATGCAGGGAATTACACTTTTAATGAAGGGCAAGTGAGGCACAAAGCCTCACAGGGACTCTCATCTCAAACCCCACATTCATCCCTGAAGTGTGTATTAACCCTTTAGCCAGTGAATCCCTGTGCAAACCAAAATTGCTTTTTAATGCAGTTTCCTGAAGCCTCTCCATCAGCCAGAGGCTGCTTTGGACTAATCCAGGAAATGAGCTGAGCATTAAAAAAAAAATAATGTGAGGTTATGGAACATCTAAAACATATCGACCATAGTGTAATTATACTTGAAATGGATTAGGGGAAGTAGCTAAAACAATCTCCACTCTGAAAAAGATAATTTGGGAGCGTGCAAGAGGGCCTTGGGGAGGGTGCCTGCAGTTCTGAGTAGGGATGGTGAATGTGCTTCGGAGCATGTAAGGAAAAGGTACTGGAGTGAACACTACATGACAAATGTGATAATCACTGTCCCAAACATATCACTTTCTAAAGCTTAAGCAAGCTGGCATTTACATGAATACCACAAGTCAGCAAAGTAAATGCAGGAAAAAGCGAAATACGTGTGACAAGTCTCACTCGCATCTGCGAATTAAGTAACAGTTTCTGGACTTAAGATGTAACAGCACACAGGGAATAAAGGAAATCTTCAGTTTGCCTTGCATGCTGGTAATATTAAAAACCTGATTTTGTTATATTTACAATTAAAATAGCTATTTTAAATATTTTTTTTTAATCTTGGAAAAGTTATCTGAGAGCTACAGTTCCTAAGTGGAGTATCTTGTTTCATGATATAATAAAAACTAGAGTCTGTGTAAGATAGTAACAGAATCCCTAATTAGGAACCATGATACTTTAAGCTTGAGTATGATGAGCCTCTTGAAGTAAGTATCCAAAGCATCTTTACATCCAAAAAGTTAAGCTCTTGATTAAATAAGCAGAACATACTTTAAAAGATAATTAATGATGAGCTTCAGTGAAAATACTGGGTTTGTATTTGGGCCAAACTAAATCTTGGATGCAAACCCTCACTGTCTTTTTTGGTTTTAACATGTTCAGATCCAAAGTGGTTGGGCTCTAAGCCACTCTTACCAAACAACTCAAGTGTTGTACTTGTTGCAGATAAGATTGACAGTATCCCTGTTGTGAGACAGATTATACCAGACTTGCAAATTTAGACACAGAGTTAAAAACCTCTTCTTTTTCAGAAGTAAGGGTTCATTTGGGGTATCTGCATCTTTACTCAGCCAATGGAGTTGTTTTGGGTTTTTTGCTCCTGCTGCATACAATATTCACAATTCCAAAGTAAATTCTGTAGTTTCTCATTATCTCTGAAAATGGAGAGTTGGGTACCTCAGGTAGGATCCACCAAAAAGCAATATGCAATGTGTGCTCCCATCTTGAATAAAACCTCCTAAAATTCTCAGTTGTCATCCTTAAAAATAACTCAAAGTTGGGGGATGCATGTGCCATATTTTTTAGTGGGATAAATGGATGTATCCACACAATGGAGCCAATGATTTATTCTGGCTGACAAAATGCTGGTGGTTCCCTGTAGCACTAACACAGCCTAAATATGATTGAGACACCCAAACTGTATTTTTTCCCACAAAATTCTGAGTGGAGGAACTTAGGTTGTAATAGTGAAATATACTTGAGAGATTCGGAAATTAATATGGAGCCTCAAGCAATGGATTCTCCTCTGCACAAGGAAAGGGCTTAGAGGGGGCATGAGACAAATTCCTCCAGGTGAGTTGAACAAATGTCCCCAGGGACAAGCTAGAAACAGGCTGAGCTCTTTCTGCCAGCTCTGAGAGCAGACTCACAGTGCAACCTGCCCCTTCAAAGGCAGAATTAAAATAATAATAATAATAAAAAAGTAGGAATTTAGATGGCATTAAAGAAAATCTCCCCTGAAGTCCCAGTGTTTTAATGAGGTTTATACCAATAAAATGCAGAATTGCCTGACATTAATGTAACACTGTGCAGAGTTCTGAACAAGAACTGGAAGCAATACTGATCACTGTGTTTCCTATAAAAACTTTTTTTTAAACATATCTTCAGCATTGGAGCAGACCAGCTGCTCTCTGTGCAGCATATCTTGTCTGAATTTGTAGATGCCTGAGGACAGTCAAAAGGAAAAGACACCCACCAGCTGTCTGTCACAGTGTAACTTCAGCAATCTTTGTGTTTGATAGCCTTCAATGGATTGTTATTTCCTCATGAATTTACCTAATCACTTTCTAAATCCTGTTTCATGCAGCACCATGAGAATGATAATCTAATTTTGGTCTCTATGAGATGTAATACAAAAACAATAGGAGGCCCAGGAAAGAATGAAATCATTTTGCTAACAGATACTACAAAAGAAGGCAACAATTCCAGTCCAGTGATGAAGAAAATTACTAAAACCACTCATTACAAAACATCCTGCTTTGAAAAAACAATCTATTTAGACTACTTCGCAGTTCTGAAAAAATAAACCCCACCCCATCTGCAATTGCCTTTCCAAGATTGTTTTGTGGATGTTTCTTTCCTTGGTGCCACAACATGAACTTTAAAGTGTGCAACTTTGCCTAGTCCTGCTGCCTGGGGTTACTGAAAATGTTCCTAAAGCCCAGTGATCCTTGGATCAGGCATGAGTGACATGAATTGACACAAATGTTCCCAAGGCACCACCTCTCCTTGCTCAGAACAGGACAATTCCCTCAGACACATTCCTTCTGTGAATTTATGCTACTTGCTCTCCATTATCAGCTATGGAAATCTACATATTTTGCAATCTTTGTGCACTATTATTGATGAAATCTCCCACAAAATGTTGAAATTAATTTTGAAGTTCTACACTTAGCGATTTGCTGCCATCATGTACTAAATTGATTTACAAATGAAAGAAGTATTTTCCTTGTTTAACTACAGGTAAAATATCCTCTTTAATAAATGATTTCCTATTACTTTTTAAAAAGATCAGTATAAATATAGGCATTTTTATTTTGCATGTCTTGAGTCCTATTTAATAATTTCCAGCAATTCAAAGAATAAACAGTTGAGGACATTCTACAGTTTTACAAAGCTCTGTGTAACCAGGATGAAATTGGTGGGACTACACAAACCTTTCTATTTATCTAGACTTCCATAATATGAAAACAAGACCTTCCAAATGGAAGTAAAAGTAAAATATGTTCTTAAAGGCTTTTTTTAGATGGTATTAAGATGAATCTTCTTTTTCTCCTCTACCTGACAAATTCAAATATTTTTTCTTTTATTTCAATCCTATGTTACGTAACATTTTTGCACAATCGTTTTGTATTCACGTTAACACATTTGCTGTTTCCCTCCATTCTCCCATTCTCATTGGAAATGCTACAAACATGCCTGATTCCTGCTTCATAACGTGTCTTTTAAGATAACACAGCTCCTGTTGAAAATGTTCCTGGGGAAGGAGAAAAGTGATTACTGAGCTGAACATTTCAGAGGCTCTTAAGCTGCCATCAGGTGCACAGAATGTGCCAAATTCCCTATTCTGCTTGTCTAACAGAAGAAAACACTCAACTGAGACATCTGCAACATGACTTTTTTTTTTTTTTTTGCATCCTCCTGCTGTTCCTCCTGACCCAAAAGCAAGGCTGCTATTGCCTTTTTTGAATAGATTAGTCCTTATCTGAAAAGCCATTTCGTTGCAAATCCCAAACCTTTCCATTATTACCACATATGCCTGTATTAGCCACAGTAAAGGCCTGTAACAGAGCAGCTCAAATGTTGGACTAATGACCTCTCTGGTATTTCTATAGAAGAGCTCTGTTAAACACCCAGGCATTTCAACTTTCAGTCACAAGACCTATAAAAAATTCATACTCTGAATCTCTAGTTTCAAACCACAGCACTACATCATTAAGAGCTTTTCAATCCTCCCACCCCACACACTTTACGAAGGGGGATGGGGAGGAGAGCTTTTATCTTCTTGGTAATAAAATTTCGCATTTTCTTCTTCTCTTGTTTGCATTTTTAAGCAGTTCTGGAGGTTGGGGAAAAAAACAACCAACAACGTGAGCATGAGTTTTATTAAAATAAAACATATTCTAAGAACTTTCAGCTAGGCATTTAGCTAAACATAAAAAGGGTGTAAAAAACAAGCTTAATCATTGAAGTAACTTTTGTCTCAATTGTTGCTGCCTTTCAGAAATCATAAACTTTAATTCAAAACTGAAAGAAAAGACTACCCCTGACAAAGGGAAGCACCTGGAAAAACAGTGTACAGCTGACATAGTACATTCTCCAGCAGTCTATACAGCTTTGATCTGGCCTTTAAATGAGTTTGCTGGATTAGAATAACAGCAGTTTCTTTTGGATGTATGCTTATATTTTCCAGTAAAAATATGGTTATTTTCTATGACGATTCTGTACGTTGAATTTGAATGGCTTTTCCGAGTTAACTCTCCAAATGTTCAAAATGACCCTTTCTGAAGAGTCACATGCTTTTCCTGAATGCTGTAGCCCTGCCTCATGTCACGTTTCTTCTCTCTATCCTCGCTCACTGATTTTAAAGCAGGGCTGTAATGTCCATCCTTCCTGGTCCCCAGTTTGAAGGGCTGTCACTGGCTGTGCCTTCTGCACAGACCAATCTGTCACCCCCCTGGAAGGGTTCTGAGCAGCCTGGGCAGTGAAATTCCTCGTCTTCTCTCCATTCCTTTCCTCTGCGATCTCATCGAAGCCACAGTTTGTCCTAAAAGAAACCTCTGTCCTTGGTTGTCCTACCCACAGGACAGCAGCGATCTCATACCCATCAGAGGCTGAAATACCATGCAAAGCTCTCAGCTTTCTCTCTTCGTTTCTCCACAGGTTTGGTTGGGGTTTTTTTACCTCATGTATTCAACGACGACTTTTAAGCACAAGTAGATAGCTGAAGGGGACAAAAAGAGATTTATATGTTATCACCAATAATAGCAGAGCTGGAAAAAATGTCATCTAGGAAGGTTTGTGGGGTTTTTTTAATTATTATTATTATTAATGTGCTAAAAGCATCTCTCATCAGCAGGAAACAAGGAGGTTTCTAGGAAGTCACACAACGCCCACAAAAACAGACTTTATCTCACCGCCCCTCTTCGGAGCAACTTCACCGAAACAATCCCCGTCCATCCGCCGATTTTTGAAGATGCTCAACATCCTTTTTCTGCCGGTGCTTCTCGGGCGACCAAGTGACACCGACACCGGCCACCTTCCCACGGGCGGTGCCGTTCCCCCGGCCGTGCCCACCCCGCCTGCCCTGCCCCGGACACCGGGCACGGCCCGCCGGCCTTTGGCCGCCTCGGGAGCGCGCCCGGGGAGCAAATCAGGGGAGCAGGTCTCGGGAGCGCGCCCCGGCACAGGATCTCGGGACGGTGCCTCGGGACCAAGTTTCGGGAGCGGGTACGAGCAGCGCGCCCCGGGAGAGGGGTCCCAGGGAGCGCACCTTGGGCATATTCCATGTCATACG